>JAPYZJ010001645.1:0-25914 GCA_030522765.1 Ophioninae sp. B BG-2022a
ATTCTTCTTATTTGGGAGGAGACGAATCAAACGAATCAAAAATCATGAAAATCGGTCCAGCAGATCTCGAGTTATAAGTGTTGTAACACAAACCCGACACTCTTTTGTATATATAGAATTTACATCGACGATTGTCAAAAAAAGGTTTCAACATTTGTTTTTCATGACAATATCTATATGAAAAGGTCGATATTTACTACACCATTAATTCGCAGTTGTCAAATTTCTTGGACTCACAATTTCGTACAACTTTGATTTTAGACACCAAATTTTTCAGATGTAGAATGAACGTGAAAAAAAAAGATCAATCTGAGGAGATATTTTTAAAGGAGGGTATCTTCGATACGATAAAATTCATGTTTCACTCTTCCTTCTTTTTTCTTCACGGATTATTAATGAATTTTCTGTATGTCTTGGGCCAGGTGCCACGAAACATGACAAAAGTTGATGCTTGTATGTTAAACGTGAATCCGTGCACCGCATATCGTATGCTCAAGGACTATGTCAAACTGGCTCCCGGTGATAGCGTAGTACAGAACGGTGGTAATTCGGCGGTCGGACAATTCGTCATTCAACTCTGCAGGATTTGGGGACTCAAGAACGTTAGTGTAATTCGTGACAGGCCAGACGTGGACAAGCTTAAGGTATAAACGAAAAATTGACTTAGGTAGCTTGAAAGTAAAATCGAATTTGTGTCGTACAAGGATGTTCCGTTGAATTTCAGCGGATGATTTTATTGACTCTTCCAGAGCGATCTCGAGCAATTGGGTTGCACGAAGGTATTTACGGAGCAGGAATTTCGTAAGACCGACGTGTTCAAAAGTGGAGAGCTTCCGACGCCTTTGCTCGGGTTGAATTGCATCGGTGGCGAAAGCGCACTCAACGTTCTTCGCCAGATCGGCCATGGTGGAACCATGGTGACTTACGGAGGCATGTCGCGTGAACCTGTTACAGCTCCTACCGCAGTTTTCATCTTCAAGGTTATCATTATTCTCCTTCACTGCGAACATCTGCGCTTTCTCGACGTTCCAACGAATTTACTTTGATTTTATATTTTTGATCCGCATTCGACAGAATATAAAATTGTGCGGATTTTGGATGTCGCATTGGACGAAGATGAACGCAACAGCCCCGGAGCGAATGGAGATGCTCGAAGAACTTGGCAAATTGTTCGAAAGTAACGAACTGAAAGCTCCACCTCACAAACTCGTGCCGTTGAGTAATTATCGCGAAGCGATCGAAATGTCGCTGCAACGGGATGGGAAAACTGGGCTCAAGTACATCCTTGATCTTGAAAGTTGAAAACTCGATTTTTTTTATCGCCCACTTTTGAAACTTTAATAGCTTCATGTAATGTTTAGTAAACTCTATCTAAAAAACAATTTTTAAACATGGTTGATTATTTCCGCTCCAGTGATAAGGGATTTCACTGGAGTCATTTCGAAATCAATGGTGAATGGGTTAGTGCAGATTCTATTGTATTTGGCTGTGCGAGATGGCTATATTTTTCTGTATGAGAGCCGTGATTGATGAGAAAGCTCCAAAATGTAAATGCAATATTATAAAGACTCTCGATTCGCATACCATGAGCAAAATCCCAAAACTCGAATGCGACATTTTGAAAATCTCAGATTCGAATCCCATGAGCAAATTTCGGTAGTTTTGTCGCCAAGTTGGCACTGGAAGACATATGCATATTTTTACGCTTTATATTGGACATAAAATATTTGCTTCAGTTTTGGAATTTTATACAGAGAGTTTTATTTTATATGCTCCTCCACGCTCGACGCCATTTTGAAATATATGCATTAAGGTGGAGGTCACTATACGTAGGAAATAGTCATCAATTTTTTTAATGCGTATAATAGTAATTATTAAATGAAATTTCCGGCCGATAATTCCGCAGTGACGAAAAAGTCAGTAGCAAGGCTAGCCCCATTGAAGATCACGCAAACGAACCTGTAAAACGAAAATACATAATCGATGGCACGAATTTCCGCTAATTTTTTACCGAAGTGCAAAACCGAACGAAGTAAACAAAAATGTACTCCATTTTTGTAGAATATCATCGAAACTGTTAGCTAATCTGAGCTTTTTATTTTTTCTCCTTTCTTCCCCATTACTTTTATTTTTAGAGTTTAACAGTAGGCTGTGCAACGTATCTCGGACACTTACATAATATGCAAATTGTTTCTAGCTTCGGAAAGAAAAATGAATTTCTTTTATAAAATTGATTCATGGAAATATATAACGAATACATAAGGTAGAACAAACAACAATGTTTATCGGGGGATTTTGAATAAGGACAGTTTCTGAAAAAACATTTTTTATGAGATTACATTTTGCAAGTGAAATCATAACCCTAATGAGCACCGGTGCGTGCTGCCGCTCGCGTCGAATCCGCGAACTATATCGTGAGTCGTCATCACTGTATATACGTATACTAGAACGTGCGCAGCCATATAAAAAGCCATCTGCTCTTTATGCCAAAAGAATATTCTACCTTCGTTATTGAGAGGTCGAACTATCTCTTTTAACCAATCCCCGTAAAATCGCGACTTTACTACACTCATCGAAAAAGTTAGTAACAATATCGCCAGTAACTGTTTGAGACATCACAATTTCAAACTTGGGAATGCTGTACCTTTGACACGAGCAGTACGATGGAGTGCGTGAGAGGGACAACCTTAAACTAACCTATATCTATCTCGGTACACGCAGTGCGCCTACCACTATACTTATAGCTCGATGATCGTCATGCATCTCTTATTTTTTGTCGGTCGGACCTCCTCCTAACTTCACTGTTGTGTACTCGCATTTGTTTGAGCTGAATTTGGCTGTCGTTTTGTAACACGGTACGCGCTGTCCTCATATTTATTGATTTTTCAATTCGATCGAAATTTCAATTTGTCATTTTGAAAATTTTCCCAAGCCCGACAAAAATTTCCAACCTACATCCGGAAAATTTTATCGCGCTGTGGTCTCGTGAGGTTTCGATCAACATCCGCGTCAGCCCTTAACGTTCAAGTCGAAAAAAACCCAAAGCATTATGTGGTTTCCAACATCACTGGGTCATCGTCTTCTTCGAAATCTTGATTGAGCAATTTTCTTATACACACGCGTACTCTTCGAAAGTGGATACTTCGCGAATTGCCGGGAAAACACTGTGGATACACCTAGGTCGTTAGGTAGTGTTTTTATTTTGTTGATGAAATGGGTTCGGTAAGCCTCGTTTGTCCCATGTGCTGTGGCGAGACTTTTGACAATTCTCAGTCTCTCAAGTATCACTTGCTGAGCATGACGGACAATCTCTATTGCCCCAACTGCGCCGAACGTTCAGACTCTGTAGGAGCTCTGATTCAACATCTGGATTGCTGCGGCGATAATGCCACGCACGTTGATGCGTATCCCTTGAAAGATTATAAAGGTTCATCGGCGGTACGTATCCCTTTTCGTCCGATCTTACGATCCATAGTTCCAATGATAATTTATCAACGTTGTTTTTTCGGCGTCAAGGATTCACAAGCGGATTATCCGAACTGTGGCTTCTTAGCAACTATCAACGAAGGCGGCAGTATCGTCATGCTTGCTAACTCTTGTTCCGGAGAAGAAATCAAGGATCGCGGTAAGATCAGCTTCTTTCTATAAATATCAAGGATTTTTGAAAACTTTGGGTTTATTTATGCAATCGCTAGGAACTTAGGGAATAAACATATCACTAAGGATTTATAGTTACTAGGAACCTAGAGAATTACTAGAAACCTAGAGAATTACTAAAAACCTAGAGAATTACTAGAAACCTAGAGAGTTACTAAAAACCTAGAGAATTACTAGAAACCTAGAGTATTACTAAAAACCTAGAGAATTACTAGAAACCTAGAGAATTACTAAAAACCTAGAGAATTGCTAGAAACCTAGAGAATTACTAGGAATATTGATAAGTATTACGAGTCTAAATGAAGAATAAGAATCTAGAGAATTACTATAAACCTAGGAAGTGATTTAGTACCTAGAGATTTACTGGGAATCTAGAGATCTACTAGAAATCTAGAGATTTACTGGAAATCCAGAGATTTACTGGAAATCTAGAGATTTACTGGAAATCTAGAGGTTAACTGGCAATGTAAAAAGTTACTAGCAACCTAAAGAAATGCTATATTCTTAACGCAGAAAAAAATAACGAACAAACCACCGATCTTCCCGAAATGGTGAATGAGATTGAAAATCCAGCGACATGCGCGATTGAGCCGTGCAACATTGTAAAGGAGGAGGCAAGCGAAGTCGACACGACTACGGAGGAAGCTGTGCTCCCCGCTACTGATGATAACGTAGAGATCACCAGTCCAACAGAGATAGATTCTTTTGGGACGAGGCAAGAGGAGGACCCGGAGGATTCTTCTCTTGTCCAAGTAAAGGAGGAAATACATGAGGTTATTGCGTACAAATTAACAAGGAAAAAACTCAGCAGTACTAACTTCATCATCAACTCGGTTCCGTCTCGTTTACCTTGCAGATAGAGTCGGACGCTTTGTACAGCTGCAGCAGTTGCGGCATGAGTTTCAACAGCGTACTGTCCCACATAAAGGAGTACCACGACGGGCAAGAAGTAGTGTTGGAAATGACGGGACATCAGATGGAGGAGCTTCCCGATGGCATGGAAGAGCAGGATTACAAGGAGAGAAAGGGAGAAGAGGAAACGAGGCATTTGCCAGCCGAGATGGAAAGTGTGAGTTCTGACGGTGTGCCGGAGAATTCATCGGGTGGGGTTCGTCGCCAGCGTCAAACGATGAACACGCTGAGGACCGAAGAGTGCGTAGACAGCGAAGGACGTCTGTACACGAGAAAGGTTGTTCAAATCGAGAGATTCTGGGATCGGGGGGACGGTAAAGTTGCGAGCGAATCCCAGTCCGGCACCCAATATCCATCCAAGACCGCATCCATGATAGAAAAGTTTTTCTCCAATGCGGAGGGCTTAAAAATTCGAACGAAGAGCCCGAAGACGTCAATGGTTGGACCTACCGCGGTGACCATGACTACGACTACTGCGACGAATTCTAGCGAAACCACAACCGCTCCGTCCTATCAGACAAACGTACCGCTAAGAATGTACAGATGCAACAAGTGCCTCGAGCAATTCGCAAAATTATCGGACTTTCGTATTCATCCGTGCATCCACGGAAATAATCAGTGCGATCTCTGCGAACAAGCATTCGCAAGCGCCAAAGCGCTGCAGTTGCACTCGCGAATACACGAAGCCGAAGCTGAGGAAACTAACGAAACGAATTTCGTGTGTCAAACGTGTGGCACCGAATTCACTTCGCATAAAAGCCTCAGATTACATTCGAGAATGCACGCGCCGGTGAGAGCGAGACACGTCGATGCACCCGAGGGCACTGGTACGGAGAATTTCACTTGCATCGAATGTGGTACGTAAACAATTTTTGCAAATATACATTACTCGTAAAATAAAAAAAAAGACATGGCCTGATCGATCGAATCATCAACGCTGAACTGAAACCGCTAAAACCAATTACATGAAATTTGAATTATTACGTAAGCACTAAAAAGAGTTTTTACGAATTTCTCTCCCTAAGTGGATAAAATAGAGAATTTGAGATTGTATGGAAATTTACCATTTTTTAAGTTAAATTCCTGAACAATCGTATTTGGCCTTAATGATTGAAAATTAAAAATAGCGCGTTCCAGCGATTTCGAAAAGTCAATCCTTACGATATTAAAATCGTTATACGTATCAAAACGAAAACGTACATAGTGGATTCCAGTATACGTATATGTCAACACCAGAGTAATCCTAAGTGAGTTTTTCGCCGGAAGTGAACTCCCAAAATCGTTTTTTCATGCCTGGAAGGTCGATATCCGGTCGTTCCAGCCGTATCGCTACTTTTGAATAATTATAACCACGTGACAACGATCGATAGTAACGAAAAACGTGCCGCAGGCAAAACGCTTTCCGAATCGTACAGGAAAGCTCACATGGCGCTACACAAGGGAGACTCGGTGACCTGTTCCGTGTGCAATCGAAAGTTCGACTCGGCCGACAGTTTAGCTATGCACGCGGCGGTGCACGGCGACTTTGCGCAATCGCAGCATCACAAGCAGATCACTAGTCAACTGGTGGAAGACAAAGGATTGGAGGATGAGCCGACGATGGGTATAAGTGGTAAACGCATCCGGTTGGGAAAGGAAACGGACAAAAATATCACTGCGGATCCTAGCGAAAAACCTTATCAGTGCCAACACTGCGGTAGGAGATTTACGAGACCTCATGAGAAGGTTAAACACGAAAGAATTCACACAGGCGAGAAGCCTCACGCTTGCGAGGCACGTATACGATATATTTATTGTTGTTCTTTATTCTTTGCAAAATCCATCTAATCAAGGTAGTCTTAAGGTAGTCCTATCAGGGTGGGTCAATCTATGAGATTTACATGACTTTTTTTTCATTAAAAATTTTAGTATAATTATTCCGTTGAAATTTCAATGCCACTTTACTTAATTCTCGAGTAATTAATATTTGAAAATTGGAATTTCTCAACTTTGCTTCGGTAGGTGATAAAAGCCAACTTCCGGTTACGTAAAAACGATATATATCACGGAAATTCCACGAGATTCTACAAAAAATGAGATTAAGATTTATCGAACACGTAATAATCTTGATTAACGAAAAAATATGATTGTTGAACAATTTTTAGGTTATATTGATTTTAGTATGAAAAAAAAATACATCGTTGTCACATATAAATCTAATAAGACAGAAAATCACACTTGAATCCGTGCAATGATAATTAATTACTTAATGATTTTAAATAACCTGTCGATTAACTGTGTTCACTTAAATAAGCTTATTTAGTATTAATTAATTTTAACTCTTATATTCTAAATCTCGGAAAATCATAATTTCGACATATTTCTCATTAACATAATTAGTAACCTAAAATATTTTGTTTGCATGTACGAGTCAGGTTTGCGGCAAGACCTTTCGCGTTTCGTATTGCTTAACGCTGCACATGAGAACGCATACGGGTGTGCGACCTTACGCTTGTCAACATTGCGGCAAACGATTCAAGGCGTCCTCGGTGTACAATCATCATCTTTTGACTCACGGGGACGAGCGAGCGTACACGTGTCCGTACTGTCCGAAAACGTTCAAAACTCGAGTACAATTGGCAGGTCACAAAAACAGCCATACGAAGCCATTCCGTTGTACGGAATGTTCGCGTCCCTTTGCATCGCTTTACGCGGCACGGGCTCACATTCAAACACACAAAAAGGACAACAATCTCAAGTTCAGCTGTTACATATGCGGCGCTTCGTACGGACGCGCTTTTGCACTCAAGGATCATTTGAAGCAACACGAGGGTCAGGACGCGACAGTGCCACCGCCGGAACCGGCTAGAGAAGAGGAAGTCACCGACGCGGATGATTTCATCATTACGCCGGATACCGAGGAATACGAAGAGATCGAAGAAATCGAAGAAGTCGAAGAAGAGGAACACAAATTGGTCGAAGTTGCCGCAGCCGCCGCAGCCAGCCACGCCGATATCATTAATCATTCGAATTTCGTCGACTGTCACGATCAGTCCGATTGAACTGTTCGGGATTTTTCGATTACTCAAAAGTTGCCGCAGAGATCATCATCTTTTGCGAATTTTCGCGACGCGATCAACATCCCTTGTTCGTTTTATTCGCATTTACGATTTTTGTTTTGTAAATCGTCAATCGATTAAGCGTCTACGAACGCGTGTTTTTTTTTCTTCTTTTTTTTTCTTCTTTTTTTTTTAACCTGTTCAACGAGTTCATTCGAGTCGACTCTTTCGTTGTACTCGACAAGTGTACAATTTAGTCGCGCGATATTCTTCCGTGCATGCACGACGAGCTTCTGTTGATCTCTTATTAACGAAGTTGTTCACATTGGCGCTCACGAGCCTCGTTATAGTATTCTAAAAGTGCGTGTTCTCCCGCTACCGCGTTTCTTCGATACCCGATCTCAGCTTTGGAGAAACGCACTCGGATTCAATTGTACGGACCATTGTACGATACGAAGGTAAAAGGTATATTATTTATTAAGATAATAGTAACGAAAAATTAAAAAAAAGTGACGCGTCAATAAATATTTTGTACCTTGTCGTGATTTTTTAAATTGCTGCCTGTAAAGAATTTTGTTAATCGAATTCGGAATTGTGGACTTCTACTGAGGTTTAGCGGGTAAAAAATGTATTTGAACATTTCGCGGTTATTTCAAATTGTTCTTCGAAAGAAATAAAATGCTTTATCGCAATTTTGAGGCATTAATTTTGGGTTTGGGTTAAGTGGGAATAACCAAAGTGAAACTTCGATTCAGCGTTGGTTCGAGTCGGTAAGGTAGAAAACCGGCACGAGCTACCGCCATCTTCCTAAGTAGATGTCGAGAGATATCTTCTGCTTTGCGAAACTCGCGTCTTCAGACATGTCGAAAACGTACCACGTGACACACGAGTACGAGAGAGATAGTCGAAATTTTGATATCACAATTTCTCAAGAACGAAACATTTTTATCGTAAAATTCAAGCATCTATTTCTGTCTCTATGAATTCTATAAAGACTGATGCTCGATTTTTCGCTGTAAACTTTATCAGCGCCGAGAAAACGGATTTCGAAAATTTGTGAGGTTATGTCAATGTTCGTCATGCCCTTTAAGATACAATTTGGCAGAAAGTAGTCGTCGAGCATTGCGCCAGTGATTTATACAAATACTGCTATATCGTTTCTGCTGAAGCATTTAAATTTACGCGGATTTGCATTGTAAACTGCCAAAGTTCTGTTACGTTGTAAATTGAGCAAAAAACCGTTCGTTACCCAAAGAATCTACAAATACTTTTTAATGAAATTGACCATAACGTTTTTTTCCGCCGACGAATTCGACATCGTACTCCAAACAAACCCAAACAAACTTGGAGCTCGGAAATAAAGCCGAAATTTTAAAGATTATAACTTTTATCCTTATGGGTCAAAGATAAAAGTTATTGGGACAAAAAAGTTATTGGGAAAAGAGCATCGCGACTCGTGACATTACCGACGGACGGTACGAGTAATCCGTCGAAAAGTTTGTCGGGGCGGGGGAGTGTATTTGGATCGCGAACGTACATCGGAGTGCATCGAACGCGCGCAGTATTATTGCACGGAGTGATCCGATGTGCCGATGATTAGTACACATTAGGTACAGCTGTAAAAAAAAAAAACGCCGATAATTCGTAAGCGTCGTGAATGTTTTTGACGTTGGTTGGTGAATCGTAATAAAGACGAGGACAGGCGTCCAATGGAGATTGTATCGAAGAGCAGCCTAAAAATACACTAGAAGCCGAGGAAATTCTAACACCGAATAAAGCGGGGACGATGGTGCACAGTATCGCTCACGACGTACTTCAAGAGACGCACGTATACGCGAACGATAGACGTAAGTTTAAAAAAAAAAAACTCCGAATTTCCGATATCCGGTTCGAGCGATATTTATGATGTAAATCGTACCATAGACTGTATTACGCATCTCCAAAACGCGTTTGAATGGAGTTTACACCGCAGTTCTTCCGTTGTACGTACGTGCGAGCGTGATACGTAGCAGCTGTGGCTAGCCCGAGCGCGCGCGTGTTTCTCCCCCCCCCCCCTACTTCTCCCTCCGCCCGCATGTTCGGTTCGCGCGGCCCGAATGCCCTTCGCGTCATTGACACGCCGGTTTCTCTCTTCTTCACGACTGGCATTCTCATAAATTCGAATTACGAAAAAAGTATAAACAACGAAGAAATAAAAGAAATTAGAAAAATGAATGATAGTGTTTGTAGATCTTGGATGAGCTTGGTATCAATAAAGTGCGTGTAAAGTGACTCCTTCGTACGTTGCGTGTCGCTGAGCGTTCGCTAACCGAAGGTAGAGTACACTCTCAACCTACGTCACAAATACCGTGCGCGAGTATGGTCGTCTTGTAAATGGCTAAACTTTCGTGGTCCCAATTCTCAGAATACCGCGGATACTCTAGTGTACGTGGTAGATTGCCGAGTGCGATCCCAACGGTACGTGATCGAGTACTGAATTGTCACCAACTCGAATTTCACCAAAACAAGTATTATCGCGTGCAAACGTGTCCGCCATTTTCAAATTTCAAAACTACGACCATTTCAATCGAACGGTAAGATTTTTTCGTCACTCTCGTTCAAGAAAGATTCGCGGTTCATTCCTCCCTATGGTGACCCGAGGTTTGCCTCCCCTTACTAACCCGAGTTGTAGCCCTCTATCCACGTCGTTCCGACAACAGTGTTTTCGGATTAGGGTCAATTCGGTACCAAGTAAATGTTAGTAGCGTTACGTCGAGCTATCAGCAACATTCTTCCTTCAATTCCGTATTTATATACGGTACAACTTTCTTCGCTTGATGCTTTTCCCGCGAAAATAAAGTTACAGGTCTTTTTCGAGTACACGCGTCTGAAAAGGTTGCCTGAATAGTTGGAACGAGCTTCCGGTTTAATACTTGGTGTTTAAGCGAATTTTCGCGTATTAAATGTTACGTATATATGGATACGGCTTATATTTTTGTTTTTACGAAGTTCCGGAACCAGCGTAGAACTAGTAACTAGGCGTTGAACTAATATTACCTGAATGAATGTTTGTTTCGGTCCAAAGTGCAGGAATGTTGCATTCGGCAAATCGGAATCAACACTGTCATCTGGGTAAACAACGAAACGTATCGTACGGCTTTTAAATTATGGCAACCTTGTTCCGTCACGATATGTATTGTACAGTTTTACCAAACTGGAATCGTGTGCCGCAGAATGCTAGAAAGGGCAGTACTAGTCGGTACCGATATTATTAGCCAGTATAGATTCGACAATGGAATTCAGTATTGTTCCATAGAGAGACGTTGACTTTGATATTGAATCGAATCTCGTTCATTGTGATATTACAATAGCGCAGTTTCTAAAGTATATTATTTCTATTACACAAAGCTACGGATGCAGGGCATTCCTAAAATCTGTGGCTTATTTCAGGTCGCTGGATAAATGAAAACGTTAGAGAACTGACAAAGCTCAATTTAGTACTTTTCTTATTTTTCTGACGAGAAAGTACTTTTCGTATGCAAAATCCATAAATGGAAGTTGCGATGTTTGGTTGTAACAAAACTGATTGTATTTTAATCGCTCAAATTTTGCAAATAGTTCCTATACAACCTTTTAATAATTTCAAAGCACTGTATCCAGAATCCCAAAGTTAAAATCTGATAAAATTCTTTTACGAAACACAAACAATGAGGGAACAGTTTGTAAAGAGGGGAATTCTGTAGAGTCGCAATGTTGTAAACTTCTCGACGCTTCCGAATTTGTCACTACGAAACAAAAAGTAATACGTGTTTACCAATTTTTTTGTTACTTCTCCTGTAAAATGCACTCGGTGTCTCTATCCATATTTATCACCATTGGCTACTTATGAAAGCCTAAAAATTACATTTTTCTGTTCGCAGAAATGAAAAATCGAACGTGAGGGTTAGAAAAGTTCGCAGGCAAGACCGGTGAGTCGTGGCGAATCGAGTATCGCTACTGGCAGCAGTTTTAAGAAGCGCGATCCATCCGGGAAGAGGATAAACGGTGGGTCGGAGGTATCCTACCGGGGGGTATCAGCCAAGAGCGGCGATGGCGGACGAATGCGGGGATCACGAGAAGTCGGTGACGACCGCGTCGCCAGGAACGCCGAGTCCTCGTGGCGCTCACGGCGGAACGACCGCCGGTAGTATGGAAAGTAACGTCGGCGGAGTGGCCGCAAGTGGGTCCGCCGGTGGCGCGTCTATGGCTGGCGTCGGCGACGCGACGGCGGCTGCGAATGATTCGACGGGAACGATGACAACAGCGGCAGCGACGACGACGACGACGATTACGAGTACGACCACAGCGACGACCTTGACGACGCCAAGGGCGACAGCGGGAAGCGTAATTTCCGCTGTACCTGCTACATCCTCAGCGGTGGGAAACCCGGCGAGCGGAAGCTCTCCGTCAACCTGCGCGTCAATATCCGACGGAAATACGTTCGGGGCGAGCTCGGTATCCGGCGAAGATACCGGGACTGTCGCTTCGAACCATGGCGGTTCGAGGAAAAATGGCAACGGTAGCAGCCCTCGTTCGCCGAAACATCTGATGCCGCGGAAATCGCGAGTAAGACTAAGCGAGCTACAAATGGAGTCAGCTACGAGGGAGGAATGGGCAGCCAAGTGGCGTGAGCAGGACTTGTATATCGAGTGTCTAGAGGCCCAGGCCGCAGCCCAGGAAGGTACTGAGATCAGACGAGCGCGGGTCACTGATGTCTCTCGCTGTCGAAAGAATATCTTAAATAACGAGTTTAAAATAGCCGCGATCGTTTCCGGCTCGTAGAGACGCTAAGATTATTCGATAAATATTATCTACCGTTTTGTTGTTTTTTTTTTTTTTTGGCTCCTCCCTGTTTATGGCAATATGCGCTCTCACTTCCGTCCTCATGGATATCTCGAGTTCCTTTTACGATCGATTTAAACATCATCGTCATTATGAATTATTATGATTATTATTGTCGTTGTTACCACTACTCACTTATCATCTCCATTAATATTATTACTATTTAATCATTATCGTTATGTTATTGAAATTGGTCTGTGCGATGGTTTTATACTGTTAATCCGTAGTGGTAAGGTCTGACCAATGTCAGGCAGGATTCCAAAACAGTGTCGCGCCCATTTATTACGATGACGGTGCCAAGTGTGTTTACGCTTAATTGCAAAATGAATACAACGTTACTCGTGTCCTCTCTTCTTGCTCGCTGCGACGCGATCGATCGGTGATGCTAAAAAGAAACGAAAAAAGAAAAACAAAGAAAATTTCGCCAGGTGATATCTGTGATCTGTATTTAGTGATCGAGTGCGAATCGATCGGAGAAAAATATATGCCGTGTTCATTTGAGCGGTCGGGAAAGAGAAAAGAAAACAACAACAAAAAAAAAAAATAAATAAAATGATTTGTGTCGTATCTCCGTGTATCGCGTCAAGTGGCGACCAAGTGAAAGTGTTGTGATCTGAAACTCTCTTTTATCGTTGTTCGTTCGTTTTTGTTCTTCAATCGATCGTAGCCGCGTGGTCTCCCGAAAGTTTGGTGGTGGCAAAAGAGAGAAGAGAAGAAATGAATAATTCCATTATGATTCTTTAGCAAAAAGAAAAGAAAATTAAAAAAAAAAAAGTGTAATAACGAGGTGTTTATACTTGCTAATATACGTACGGGGAAGCGTATTTGAGCGTTTCGGGACGAGCGAAACTCACACCGGAAGGTCGTGTATCGTCGTCTCAAGGGTACGGCGCGATACGAGAAGATGCCCCCCCCCCCCGCGATCAAGAGGCATAAGAGGCATAGTCAGGGGAGGATTGACGTAGAGATGAGATGAGAGAAAAGTATGCGCCCATTGTAAACTCTGCAAGCGTGTAAATAATGATCGTGTTCGACTTTTTAAATCACGTTTCGCGAAGCCTTCGTTTGTGTGTAATTTTTTTTTCCTTTTTTTTTTGTCTTCTCAATTATTTTTCTTTAATCCGTACTCTCATTTCTCATTGATATTGCGTTTAGCGAAACGAAGCTGTACGAAATATCGAAAAGTCGCTTTTGTCCTTTCGTGAAAGTTTTCGGTTGAATCATTGGCAGATTTTAATCGACGGATACTCAACGGCTTTTTTTTTTTGCGCGTCGCGTAAAACGTTAGCCCTTGGAAAGGCCGGCTGTGTTTGTGAGAATAAAAGAGAAAACAGAGAGAAAGTAGTTAAAATCGAGAACGGAAAATTGTGGGAAGACGACTCGATGAGGGAGGGAGCTGCGGGTGGGCGCGCGTCAATTTAACTTTAACTTCGCGTCAACATAACCTATAATTCATCCTTGCGTTTACAACCTTGAAGGAACTTTGCAAAACTTATCGATATACTTTTGTCATGTTTTCTTTTGCGCAGGTGAAATCGCTTGTCTAAGGGACTCCGAGGAGAAATACAAGCAACAGTCCTTCGAAGTCTCGCACAGAGAAAGGATACTCGTGAGAAGGCTCGCTTCTAAGGAACAACAATTACTCGCATACGTCGTACGTCCAATCGATCAATTTTTCATTTTTTAATCCCTCCGCTTTCAGGGTTTAAAGCGATTATCTTATTTCTTCTTCGTTTTCGATAGAATCAAATAACGGAACTTAAAGCCAGCCAGATACCTTCGGCTTCGGCCCTCAGATCCGCTCTACTGGATCCCGCTGTTAACATCCTCATTCAAAAACTCCGCCAGGAATTACAAAGTACCAAGGCCAAACTCGAGGACACCCAGAACGAACTCAGCGCGTGGAAATTCACGCCGGATAGGTTAGTCAAAACGAAAATTCGTATTTGATACAATGGTAGACGCTCGATTATTTTTTCTTGGTTTTATCGACCAGAAAATCGCGTAAAGAAAATTAAATACCCTGTACTAAAATTCTAATAACTGAGCATTAATCAATATTGAATTACGTAGCTAGAAGACCTTTTTTAGACGATTTTTTAATAATTTATCACAGATCGTTAAAGAAAATAAATTTTTTAATTTCGTTTGATGAAAAAAATATTTTATCAAACGTCCGATATTATTGTTTGTAAAGGTACGAATTAAAACTAAAATATTCAATTCTGAATATTTATTATTCTTGAGCGATTATGATTCTTTGGCGACTGGTTATACCCAAAATATGAAAGTTCAGTTTTTTTCACGAGTTTAGTTTAGTTCTACACTGAAATTATTGGAATTAAAAATTCTTCGCTATTACGATTTATACGTTCCAATAAAATATCTGTCGAAACTGAAATAGTGATATACCGAATGGTGCGTACGTTTCAGCAACACCGGAAAGCGGTTAATGGCAAAGTGTCGTCTGCTCTATCAAGAAAACGAGGAACTCGGTAGAATGATCGCGAGCGGCCGAATAGCCAAGCTCGAGGGTGAACTGATGCTTCAGAAAAGCTTCAGCGAAGAAGTCAAAAAATCACAATCGGGTGAGTTCGGGATTTGCATTTTTCATTCCCACTTTCATCATAATTGCAAATGTGAAAAATTTTCTTTTATTTTCGTAAGAATATTATCATAATAGAGTTTACCTGATATGAAATTACCATCAAGCTAAACAAACCCAAACGAACTCAATTAAATATTTTTTTTCAAAATAGAATTCGTAAATTACAGACTATTCAATCGTAATTCGATTCTAAACTGAAAAAATAAATTGAAGAGTCCAAGTTTAAAATTCCCCGAGCTATAACCTAACCTTTTTAACAAACGCTGGATCGTACTCATTAGAGAATGTTTACTCGTCAGAATTGGACGAATTTTTGCAGGACCTCGACGAAGACGTAGAGGGTATGCAAAGTACGATATACTTCCTCCAGCAAGAATTGCGAAAGGCACGAGAATCGGTGAGCCTTTTACAGCAGGAAAACAACGCTTTCAAATCGATGTCGCCATCATCAGGGTTGCAATCGCAGCCTTCTCAGCAGATGTCTTCATTGACGCAGTCGGTGGTAGGAACTGGAGGAAACGTGGATTCTAACAACGGTCTTTTGAACGGCGTAACGTCGTTATCGCACGGATCACTCTTGCCGAAAGTTCCAGCGATTAGAAGCAACGACGAAGACGAGGACGAGGATGAGTTCGATATTCGTTCGACGACAGATTCAAAATTATCATCGGGAGCTACATCGAAACCGGAAGTGAAGGATAAAGAGAGGGACTCACTAGTGGAGGATGGTGGAACCCGGGCGCCGTTGCAACCTTCAACGATAGCCGCGTCTTCATTCTTGACGTCATCAACCGCGTACGAAGCGACAAAATTGGAATCGCCTGGAAGACATCGTCCGGAAGAACAGGACGAAAGTTCCAACGATTCGGCCGCTTTGATAATAAAAGTCGAAAATGAGGAATTGAGCGATCGCGAGGAAGAAGACGAGGTTGGTGTACCAGTGGTGACAGAAAATCGTGGCCCGCCGCCCAAACAATTAAGGAGAACGATCAGAGATCGTACCGCGATGAAAAACGAAACAGGTGGTGGCGCAACGATCGGAGGTAACAGAAGCAACGGCGATGATAGAAATTCATCGCGAGGTGGTTCCCGACGTTTGTTGCGTGAAAGAACGAGCAAGAGGGAAAAGAGCACGGTTGACAGCGAGGACGAGAGACCACCGTCCCACAAAAAGAAAAGACGCGAAAGCATTCTTTCCCTGGATTATACCGAGACCGATGACGACGCTTTGTTGCTAACCAACGGCGAAAGCATTCAGAGCGACCCCGAGGATGGACCGTAGTTTTCCTCTCGACAAACGGGAAGAACAAAAATACCGGCTCTCGAAACGCCAGATACAACGCGCCCCCGAGAAAACTCTATTTTTTTTTCCTCTACAATCGTTCGAAGAATCAGAAGTAACGAATGACGAACGTTACGATTAACCTCTCGTTTTCTCATCGCGTAACCGCTCTCATCGTAAACCACGTCAATTGTGAGAAAAAACAAGTATAAACAATCCGGAACTGTTTTTGTCGGAAAGAACCCGACGTGGTTGGAGAAACACCGGAAACGACGTTTAAATACTTGTACGAGTGCGCGCATACACGAGCAAATACAATCATGTGGATTTGATCGCCGAACAGAATGAAAAATATAACAAAAAAAAACGTTGTTGTTTCTCGCGCAAAAAACTTCGAGAAATATTCCGGTCACTTCCGGTCTTACTCGACGAATCTACGTTTCGTGTCCTCGTCCGTGTCACGCTCTAGATCTTTCAATCTTCCTCAAGACAAAACTGTGTTATTCGACGTCAAATTCGAAATGGACGAACTCTTCGTCGCTTTCTTCGAACTTGGCGTAAAAAACGGATTCAGTTTTTCGGGACTATGAAATCGACGACGGAAATGAAATCGACGACGGAATATGATTATTTTTTTTTCTTTTTCGCATTTGAGAGGTTTTCCTTACGATTTATCGGGCTCGAATGCTATCCGTGCGAAATAATGAACGATGCGCGTGTTATTCGCGGCTGTAACGAATTTCAACGCGTAATGGACGATATCGTTAAAGAGACGTCGCGTCGTGTTTCGCTTGAAGAATGATACGAGACGAGTAAAAGATTTCTGTAGTTTTTTTTTTCCAATGTCCAAAGACCCGACCGGTACGGGAACTTGCCGGCATAATATAGAAAATTCGTTCATGCGGAGATACCCATATTGTACACAATGATGGTTTAATCTTTTCTTCTTTTTTCTTTTCTTCTTTATTCATTCTTCTCGACGGAGTTAATAATTTCGAACAAAATTCATTTAGTATGTCACACTGGACTGCAATAATAACATTGTTTATTGTAAAATATATACGACCTATTTTCCAGAAATCCAATCTTGTTCAGTCTGCATTTTTTATCTGCTTACCCTGTGACACGTGATCTCGATCCATCGAAGTTTGAAAAATTAAAAGTTTTCAATATTGAAATCGATATCTTCGATTGAATTCTTTTGCATATATTAATGAAAATTGATAGGAAAAATTAAATGACAAATAATGGAATTTTGCTTTGTTTGGGTTTGGGTTTAAAAAGACAACAATTCGTGTTTAAGGGCTTGACGAACATGGACATAACCTCACAAATTTTCGTAATCCGTTTTCTCGGCTTCGATTAAGTTTACGGCGAAAAATCGAGAATCGGATAAGTTATATATAATATAGGTTAGGTTTGCATCGCGAAATTAAAGTAACGGAGAGGAATTAACAGTAGTTCGGTTTAACAGAAGTCAACGATACCGTTAATATAGATTTTGAATTTAACCTCAAATTGCTATTTTTAAGCGACGCGTTAACTTCGATAATTAACGATTAACCGATCAACGTATTTTTTTCAAACTTTCTTTACAATATCATTGAACTTTCCAACGTTCATTTACTTTTTCACGGTTAAATGAAATCGATCGCTCGAAGTCGAGTTTTCATGATTAACCTCAATTCTGTCATTGCTGAATATCGAAATTTTTTAAAGTTCCTAAAAAATATGGGAGGCTAATTCAGAAAGGGCTCGCGATATCCGGAAACATAGAGAGCGCCGCAAGCGATTGAAAACGCCGCCTAAAAAAGAACCAATGAGAGGCGAGAATTGATCGTCGCTCAGACCGCGCATCTCTTTCGGGCAAAGTTCCGAGGTTCGCCGAACAGGTCGCTGGGGGGGCAGGTGGACGGTAGCCGAGAATATCCGAAGGGACGAGAAAAAAGGGAGAGGAAGGAGGAGAATCATGGGAAGCAGACACGCTCGATAAAGAGATAGGGCGCTAGTGTCTCTCTCCAAGCTCTCAAAGCTTCAAGCTCGAGCGAGCCCGAGTTCTCTCTGTCAATTTTCGAAGTGTCAGAGCCTTGGCGTCGTTATATCGTATCCAGTCGTTAGCTTCCGTTCTATCCCCCCCCGAGTGTTCGAAAGCGAAAAAAAAATATTAAAAAATCGATAAATTCAGTGATTTCCTTGCCGTCGACATCGCCGCTGCAATTGTCATCGTCGTCGTTGATGTTGTTAATTTCTAACGAAAAAAATATATATATCAATTGTTCATTCCGTAATTGAGGGATTAACCGTAGAATTTGTGCGAGTTTAAAAAAAAAAAGCAATAATGACCGACAAGAAAGGTAACTATGACGAAGAGGAACAAGATCTGATAAGCCAGTTGAGAGTAGAAAACGATTATTGACCGTACATTAAGGGAGGAGCATGCAAAAAAAAAAATTGAGCAGCGTCTACATTGAGTCACGTTATCCTTTGGTGTTACGAGTTGCTACTGATGAAAAGACGTTTTTTGCCAAACACGCATTATTCTTCATATTATTACATATATATATATATGCATACATATGTATATTTATATATATATATCATTAAAGTATCCCGACGCCAGCCTACTACGATGTGACTATACATTCTTATCGGCGTTCTAACCGACTGAATCGGGAGCATAAAGATTTTTATTCATGTTCGATAATATACATATACGCTGCAACGTTCTCATGTCAATAATGCGAGCATTCAACGACGCCAAAATACAAAATCCAGCGTCATATTTTATCGGAGCTGGAGTCTCGCGTCCGCGAAATATATCGCAGTCGGGAATTCCATTTGTGACCAACGGTGACACATTAATCAATACTACCTTCCTTTCTCGTATGGCGTTATAATACAAAATGGCCTCCGCACCGTACGACACGACACTACCGCCGCCTACCCCCACCCCTTCCAACTCCTTGCCCGGGACGTAACCATCGATACTTGCGAACTCTCGTGTTTCTCTCATCGCGTTCTTTCCTCGTTTTCTCTCGATAATCATTTTTCAGATGTACAATCGTTCAAACTTCGAGTAATTGAGGTCCGATCTCGTGAAACATTGTTTTTCGGCGTAGATTCGAACTCGAAAGAGATATCGGTCAATAATCCTGTCGGTGTTGTACAGCAGAGATATACGAATCCCGATGTGTGCAAAATACCTTTTTTTTTTGGCAGCTCGCGGTAAACCGTCGGACAAGGTCGTACATAAATTAGACAACGGTTATGACCGTAGGTACGTGCAAAGGAGGCCATATTGTCAATTACACGAAAGAAAAGCCAGCACGGGCGCATTGATCCGCGCAAAGTATGTCAGTATCGACAATATACGACACAACGCGTGTTCTTATACCTCCTCGTTTACACTTCGATATACTCGCACGTAGTAATAACCTATACGTGTGTGTGTGTGTACGTGTGTTTAACCACGTTACGTATATACACACGAAACGGAGATTCGGGTTTTTGTACGATCATGAATATTTGCGAGTATCCATCGCAATTATTTACGTAAGATCGAACGTTTACCAGTAAGAAACTCGTTGATATTCAACGATCGGCGAAAGTGCGTCCACGAGACTCTGAGCGTGCGCAGTAGCGTCAAAGACGTGCGAATGTACCGATGAGACCGATTAACCCGTAGATGTAAGATAATCTCAGTAATTACTAGACGATAAGCCGTGCGGTTGCAAAGTTCGAAACATACGTACATATACATATATACATACATATATATATATATATTAATATATGCATATATTTATGTATGTACGTATATCGTCCGTGCATCGGTATAATTGTACAACGATACCGAGTTAACGAAAATCATGAAATTGTCGCGATGCAAGTGGGATTGCTGTGCGCGTGGCTGGAGAAGCACCGCCAATGATGAAGCGATATATATTTTGTCTCTCTCGCCCGAACGGAAAAAGAGAAAAAGAGAGAGAGAGAGAGAGAGAGAGGAAGTGTGCGCGCGCGTGTTTGTCCGGAGGACGACGAGAAAGCGACGGACGAACGGACGTGACGGATAGAGCGAACCAATCACAGAAAAATGGAGAAAGAGAAAGAAAGTGTGAACGAGTGGTTTCGGGCGGGGGATGTAGTTACACAGTCTCCCGCGGAAGCAGCACCATCGGCTACATCTCAAGGGTAGCACCAAAAAAAAAAACAAACAAAAAAAAACAAAAAAAAACACCTCAACACACAACGTCGAAGGGATACCTTCGTTATGACCTACACTTATGGCTGTCAATATGTTTGCAGAGGACCGTGATTTCAGAGACGATTTGTGGTGAAAGTCAGTAGGTGCAGACGCCACGGAGACCAGCTATTGTGCAGCTCAAGCCACGTATCTAATCTTCCATTTTATATCGTGTATACACATATATATACACACTATATATATATGTTATATTATATCTTAAAATGCAACGTACTTTTATGTCGACCATATGTATATATGCATATGTGCCTGTGCAGCGAGGGTTGCGTGCCCCGTGGCTATATATGTGTGTGTGCGCGCGCGTGTGCGTGTGTTGCGCGTGCGCGTGAGTGTGTGTGCGCGCACGCGCGCTTGTGTGCCTGGTATACGCGGCACGCGGACCCATCTAGATATTTTCTATCCCGTTCCTCCAGTCTATCTGCAGTGTTAGACACACGCGTACTCGTGTACTTATGATTTATATGCACCTTCTAACACTACTCGACGTAACCTCAAATTTTTTAAGTCGAAATCGTTACTCTTTGCTTTCGTTATTCTTCGTCGATCTTTTTCTTACCTATCGAAGCTTTTTCGTCTTTGAGGTTATCCATTCGTGGATACGAGATTGTGGAAAGTACGGTGAAGGAAAATACACCGTTTTGGAGATTTCAAGGTATAACCTAGTTTTTCGCCAGTTTTTTTTTTGCGGGATGAAACTTCGATGATGAGGTTAAGGCGTGTGTATGGTTTTCGAGGACACGGTGTGTATAATAGGTCTTTTAGGGAACAGTCGGGTTTACAGAGATTTCGGTGGTCTAGAAAATTGGAAAAAATTCTGGGTTACTTATTGAAGTGTCTATTCGATAGACAAGCAGCTACGAAACTCAAAAGTTTAAAACCGTTGTTAATAAAAATTGAACAAAATTCAAAATTCGATTTTGGTACTTACGAGTTGAAAAAAGTTGCGGGTTGCCATCAATCCCGGTTGGAACGTTCCAGAGCCTCGGAAAGTCATGGCTCTCGACGGGTTAAAATTGCTTCTTACCAAAGCGGTACGTAGAATCACGAGCGGGATCCAGACCCGAAAAACGCGGGCAGTTATTTCAGGCGCGTACTTCGGAAATGAGCACGGGTCCATGCGGAGCCCATATGCTCTCGGGGTTGTTTGGGTTAAACCCAAACAAACTCAAAGATATACTGGTAAACCGTTATTGTGAGCCAGCTGTGATACTGAGTATATGGTAACACTTTGACCAAAAGTAACTACTAACCGTTTGCGGTTGATTTCCTCGGGAGCTTTGAAAATCGCAAAAATGACGAAACGATATGGTTTTCTATGCTTCGTGATTCTATTGTTTCGGTCGACTTACGAGGTAACGATGTTTGATTGGTCAAAGAAATTAAATTGAATTGAATAAAATAAAATAAAATAAAATAAAATAAAATAAAATAAAATAAAATAAAATTGAATAAAATAAAATAAAATTGAATAAAATAAAATAAAATAAAATAAAATAAAATTGAATAAAATAAAATAAAATTGAATAAAATAAAATAAAATAAAATAAAATTGAATTAAATTGAATTGATTAAAATAAAATAAAATTGAATTAAATTTAGGGGAATTAAATATGTCGCTCGCAAACCATACGGAGGTCACAGAATTTCAAATTTAGACAGATGTCAATTAGGATTGTGGATTTTGAGGAATGGAGGCTTTGAGGAGGTTTGACCTTGAAATCTTCGAAGTTAAGATTTCACTTCGACATTTCACTAAAACATCGAAGTTAAGGAAGAGGTTTGACCTTGAAATCTTCAAAGTTAAATTTACCGTAAAAAAGGCGAAAAACGCCAAATTCTCAAACATCGATTCACCCCACGATTCAAAAAAGAAAAAAGCATCTGTCCCTTTCAGATTGAAGGATACTTTGAAAAACGAAGGGTTTCGTTGTTTTTCACGATACGGAAAAACCTGGATAAACCAGGGTCAATAAAAATGAACGAAATTTAAGCAAATTGAATTTCGCGTTACCACGCTGGTGCAGCACACATATCTACAGTGTACGCGTGTGGGAAATGAAGCAACGACGAACCGCGAACGTCTTGGTTGTTTTTCACATATCTGAGCGTAATTTCCGGTCTGAATTCGAAAATACAAAACGTATATATTTATAAAAAACAAAAATGTAGAAAAAACGAAAAAAATGAAAAAAAAATAAAAAAAACAGAAAAAATATTTAAAAAACAGAAAAAAATATTTAAAAAACAGAAAAAAATATTTAAAAAACAGAAAAAAATAAAAAAAACGTAAAAATCGAAGAGCAGCTCATCAGAGATGTGTCCATCAACATGGACGTTCGCGGTTGCTACCCGTTCGCATCAATATCAATTGTAACGTAGATATTGATGGGAATCGTAGCAAAGAAGCGATTCGCAGTGTTTGGTGACGAGTACTATTTTTTTTTTCTCATTTTTTTTTATAAAAAAAAAATTGTTTTTTTTTTTTTTCGAAAACGAAACGCTGTACGCAGAGACTGCTGGATACGCTTGACTTCTTCTTCTTGTTATTTTCTTTGGGTATTCTTCGTTGCGTGGTCAAGGGACCGGGTGTGTTCAACCTCTGCATATTGGAACCCCTTCGCGGTCACTTTACGTACGACCGAGTAGCAATGAGCTCGTTGTGTGAAAACGTCACGTATTTTATTGGAAATAGCGCGATCGATCGATCGGGCGCGTCCTATAAGGAAATAAGTTTGAAGGAACCGGAAATGCGCAAACGCGCTAAAACGATATAAATGTTATGAAAATGTACGCGTTGTTGGCCGGAGAAGGACATCTGGGACCAATGTGGGGGTATGACCATACAAATGCTGTATTTAAGCTCGAAGTGTAATATATAAATATATATACATATATATATATATATATTTACACAATATTTTTAATTGACTAGTCAGCAATTTTGTAGCCCCACTTTTGAAAATAGTGCATGCCGCTTTCGTACAATCATCCTTAAGGTATTTTGTATTCGAATCGTGCTACACGTTTCTGTATACTGCAACGTCATTCGTACAAAAAAAAAATAAAATGAAGAAAAAAAGCTTTCGAATGAAAAATCGAAACGCACAAAATAACTGAAACAAAAGCGAACAAGGTTGCTTTACAAAACCTGCAGTATCGATGAAGCATGAAGTAGCACTGTTTCATTTTTTTTTTTTTTTTTCGTAAATTTTGTCGTCAATTATTACGGAATGAGTATATATATAGTAGGTGAAATATTTATCACCGTTTTTTCTCCTCGTGCTGTACGCGAGTGTAAGGGTATTTTGGGAGGAATGTGTGGTTATATATAAATAAATAAATAAATGAGTCTGGTGCCTTAGACCGCTCGGCCATCCTGAAAATTAATAAATAAATAAATTTATATTTATATATTTATATATTTATATATTTAAATAAATAAATAAATTTATATTTATATATTTAAATAAATAAATAATAAATAATAAATAAATGTATATTTTTATATATACGTTGAAACGAGATCGAAGAATGAACGGTGGTGAAATTAGTAGTTTTGTTAAAAATGGGGATGTATGGGGGTACGAGTGTGTCAAGGGTTTGCAACGGTATTGAAGATTAACGACGAGTTCCGTAAGAAATCCTCCATTTCCGGCGACACGTTCGTACCCTTCTCATCTTTAATTTACAAATTTTTACGGCAGAGTAAAATAGACTAATAATTGTTGTAAAAATAGTATAGTTACCACGGCGACTGAAAAAAAACCAAAAAACAAAAAAAAAAACAGTTGCCGTTGTTATTCGTATCGAGTTTTGCATGCCCGTGACGAAAAAAATCGATATTTAACGTCGTACTAGGTTGAACAACTTTTCGCGTGGTGTATATGATCGCGTGTATGTGCGAGCGTGTGCGTGCGTGTACGAAGTTTTTTTTTTTTGGATTTGTGTATACCGCATGAGCGTTTGTTGCACTTCCGGCGGTTTGGATTATTAAAAAACGATGAAATTTAACGGCAAAGAGAATCAAAAAGTGGATTTTAAGATTCGATCGATCGTAATTTAGGCTAATCCGTGGGTGCAACTTTTCGCGACTTTAGAACAAATGATACTTTAGAAATCGTAGATATCCGGTATAAGTACGTATTTCCGTTTTTCTTATTGATTTTTACCTTTTTTTTTGTTGTTTTTTTTGTCGTTGTTTTTTTTCTTCAATTTCGTTGATATTTGAGCGCCTGCGTGTGCATTCTCTCAATTGTAGATGTCGCATGTTTTTCTAGTGTTGAAATAGTTTTTTTTTTTTAGCTGTTGGCTGTTATGCAGTGTTTGTACGCGCGTCTCTCGCGACGTCGTGTACAGACTCGGTCCTTTGGTACCGACGAGTCTCTCTCTCTCTCTCTCTCTTTCTCTCTTTTTCGATTTTCGACTAAATCTCACTCTCGAATCTCACTCTCCGTGAAAACCTCTCTCGCGAAATCTGTTCTCGAAAAAAAACACTTGCCTGAATCGGAATCGTCTTTTTGACGAGTTTGGAAATTAAATTTTCTTTGAAATGAAAATTGATGAAAACGGAAATGGAAAAAATTCCAATAGTTGTACAATAGTTGTGCATATCGTTCGAGACCTACGGTGATTCAGTCGTGTATCAACAGCGGTAAAAAAAAATGGAAAATCATATTCCGGAAGTAAAAGTGAATTTTTATCGATACTCGTAAATAGTTGATTTTTATTAGAATTCCAAAACGTTCTCTTGGTATCCGTGGAAATCGGAACTCGCCCAAAAAAACTTGGGTTGTTTGGGTCCGGTTGTTTGGGTTGTTTGGGTCTTGTGACTGCGGAGTTGGAAATGTCGTGACGATGCGCAGTCTGGAATCCGTAGTAATGCGCATATCTTCATTTATTAAGCGAGGTTAGATAAGATTTCATATGTGTGTGGATGTATATATGTACAGGGTGTCCCACGTAAAATTGTCATTCGTGAAATGGAGGATATCGCAGGTCCGTGATTATGTATTTATATACGTTGAAGATAAATCCACAATTTGGTTCGCATTGAACTTTCCATTTGTAGGGAAAAATGTCGAAAAAATATTCTAGAAAGGTTTTTCGCATTTTCTCAGTCTGATTTTGCACTTTCGACAAAAACTCGGGTACATTCGTAATCAGCAGAAAATTTCCGATTAAATAGACTCTTTAAAGAGTTTAAAAACGGAAAAAAATATTTTTCGACTTTTCCGGCCACTTTTCCGGAATCTCAAAAATCACGAAATTTCAAAAGGTCGTAGGGTGAGCTTCT
>JAPYZJ010001646.1:0-50964 GCA_030522765.1 Ophioninae sp. B BG-2022a
AATGATAACAACAACGACGATAATAAAAAAAAAACGATGGAAACAGTAACGCCAAGGTTGGATTAATATTTCTTACCGCTAATCCTCCTCATTTCGTGTTTCCGTTGGCCGGCCGTTCCCCTCGACACTTAAACGTTCCTACCCTCGGCACGTATACCACAAAAGCCAGCAACTTTTTATTCCACCCTTATCCTCGCGTTCCCGTATGTGGTTATTTCTCACGATGTATCAAGCTCGAAGCGAACATCCGCGCCGATACAAAACCCGCGCACATTTCCACTGCACGACAACCAAAAAAAAAAAAAAAGAAAAAGAAAAAAAAGGGGTTTTTTTTTTCACCGCTGTTCCCGGCAGAACCCGCGCCCCCCCCAAAGTGATTTTTTTTTTCACGCGTGTACACGGAAGTTGATTTTCGTACGGCGAATAGTAGGAGTAGTAACGGAGCATCAGCTACGTAGGCGTAGAGTCAAATCCGTTTGATGCACGCAGACACGAGTCCGCCGCGCCATCTCGAGCGCACTCTTCCCTTCTCTTTCTCTCTCGCTCTTTCGCCAATTTTTTTTTCTATTTTGTCGCGGCTCGGCGAAACAGTTTCGCCAACTTGACAGCGTCACTCGCGGTAATTCTCGTTTTATTGTCTCGCGCGGTTAAACTCGCTCGTTTCGAAGGGAGAAAACGCGACGTGCGCGATCCGAACGATGAGTCCGAACGTCGTCGACTGGCTGGCTGGCAGCGAAGCGCCGAACCAACCGAAGTATCGTGCACGAAGTAAAAACGCCGCAACGGCGAACGATCGAGCCGCGAACGAACCGACGCGCCCGTAGTGTGTATATATATGATTTTAAAAAATCTTTTAAAAAAAAGAGAAAAAAAAAGGAACCCGAAGTTTCAAATTCTCCCCTCGAATTAACGCGGATGAAAAAAAAAACTCGATCAATCGTTCACTTTATCCTCGATTTTCGAACGATGAGAAACTGAGAATTCGCGTGGTCGGATAAAAAACCGAAGTTTTTAGCACAAACACGAGAAACGACGATGTTGGACTCACTCGCGTATACGTGCGCGAGTCAAAATTCATGTTCCGCGATCACTGCCGCACAAGGTACGAAAATCGCGTTGAAAGTACACACGTTTGAGGGGAGGGGATAAAAGCGAAAGAAACAAAAGATTTTTGCGTCTACGATGGTTTATATTCGGCGACGAGACTGCGAAGGAGAATAAGACTTGGCGGTGTGACGCGACACGGAAGACGGAACGTACAATAATACGGTTGTGTATTGCTTGTGTGTTGGAGGCAAAAGCGGCGATTTTGCCTCACGGCCGATCTCTCGGGGAGCACTGATTAGTACGGTCAGCGGCCGCCAGAGCGCTCGGGCGGTTCCATTGTCCTCTCTCGCTCTTTCTTTCTCTCGAACGCGTTCTCTTCGTCGCGCGTGTACACGTACGCATGAGTTTACGGTTGAGAAACAAAATGGCGTCGCGTCGATCGCGTTTGTAACGCTGCGAGGGAAACTTGCGCCCTTTCGTTACGAGTCGATATTCTACGGGACGTAACAACCGCCCCCCCTTCGAATCGCGCGTATAGTACGCTCTAATACTACTACGATGCTGTAGTAACGTTTTACCCCCTCTATAAAGCCACTTCCCCCACCAGAGCATACTCGATCGCCCCACCACGCGCGATCGTCTGCTCGCATCCTCGCGAGCGTCCAGCGGGCAAAGCACTCCACTCCCGTTCTACCGGGTATCCGCGAAATAACGATTACGAACGGGGATCGACTCTCACCCGAAACCATTAGAAATTTCGCACGTGGCGAGTCTCGGAGAAAACGCGGTGTCGCTATGAAACGAACGAAATCGAGAGATTAAAAAAATAATGAAAATTGCGCCACTAGAGGGCCCACGTAATCGGCGAATTAATCTCGACTCGTTTCTACTTCGCTCCGATGAAGCCCGCATCCCCTATACCGTTGAATATAAGCCGAAACTCAAAGATCCGTCGGAACTCATTTATCTCGATGTTTCGTTTTCTTCATATCTAAAAATTGATCAATAGTTCCCTATCCAGTCACCAAACTCGACTGGCGGGCATTACTAAGCTGTTTATCATTTTTGAATAACCCGCGGAGTTTTGCAACCTCTACTGGCCCTTTGACGATCGCGTGGTTTCGAAGTACGAGAAAACGGCGAGAGATGGCGCTAGCGTCCACTTTTCGCAGCTCGACTCGACTCGACTCGCCAAGAACGCGAATCCTTTCCAATTACAAAACAAACATACAGCTTCGCAATTAGCCAGCCGATCGAAAATTTTCCTTCAACTTGTTCGCTGATCCTCGAAGTCCAGAAGCGCTCGAAAAACCGTTAACTTTTTCCGTCACCCGATATCAATGCTCGTTCTCTCGACCCTCGTCTGTCACAGCCGCCATGCTGTCTCCACCTTACCGCCGAAAGAGCTCCGAACTTTCGTCAATGCGCCGCGCGATGTCGACGGTTTCGCCCTTTTGGATGTTACCTGTACGACGATCGTACGTCGTCGTGCTCACACCTTTCGACGTTCTCACGCACCTGAGGCTCGAACGCCAAGACTCCGGACGCCGTGGCGTGTGTCGTTCTAACCTCAAATTGCGCAGTGATATATTTGTAGCAAAATGATTCGTGCCACGAAACGATAAATAATACCAACGAAAATAAACGAAAAAAAAAACATTGTAAGATCTTAACCTTAAAATTCGACGTCCCGCTTCTGTCCCTTCCTTTAATCTCTCTTACTCGTGCACACCTGGTATCGTTTTTTCCCCTCCTGTTACTGATAACACCAGTAAGTCGTGGAACGATTAGATAAGAGGTAACATCGTACCGTGCACGTGTAATATTGTGCACGTAACCTGGAAATATTATTGTCGTACGTGCGACGTTCTTTTTCCCCCCCCCCCCCTCGATTCTAGGAAGACCTTGATATGTGATACGCTTGACGCATTTTGCGTCTGTTTTGTCACCTACGAGAGATAAACGGCCTCACGTAAGCCACTGAACGCTCAGCTAATGACGATCGTACAAATAATCGTACTCGTATATTCGTATTAACAACGGTATTAACTGTGATTCTCATAGCAGTAAGAATAATCAATATGGCTACAATAGTAGGCATCATCTACAATAATATAGCAATCATTAAAATAATGATTAAAGCCTCGAAATAAACCGTAATATTGATCTTACCTGTAGTAAAAAGAAATCCGTTATTTTTTTGGAATCAACCAATCACAAAACTTCGAAATTTCATCTTTCTAACGCCATCTAGCGTAGCCCGATCGGACTGAAACACCGCGAGATACAGATAACTAAAGCCATCTATTGGAAAAATCATGAACTTATTTTTACTAAAAACCATACGAAAAACCGAAACAATAAATATGGTAAAATGCATATTCGTGAAAATTGGTAATAGTAATAGCAATAAAAGTAATAAAGATTTTAAAGATACTTTTACTAAAGATAGTAAAAATAGTAGCAATAATTATAATAATAATGCTAGCGAGAATACGATTAGGATAATAATAATATTGAATCTGGAAGAATAGTGATAAAGATAACGATAACGCTGATTGTCGTGATGATGAATAACATTGATGTGAAAAGAGCACGGTTTTCAATTTTCACACAACTGTGAATATCAGTGACGAGTCAATCACGTGGGATATAATTCGATCGCACAGCAGATTTGCTACGTTGTGTAAATAGACCGTGAGGTGGAGGGAGAAGTGATTGAACAGCGCTCTCGAAGCTTTGCTCGAATAATAGGTCTAATTAACATCAATTTCCTCGTCGCAGAGAGTATTACCGCTACACGGATAGGTCACATAACCCCATGGTGGCACACATGAATTATCGCGCAACGGGTTCGTGTTGTTCGTACTGTTTTAGCCCGATGTTAGTTTTGGCAATTAAAACAGGACGACGCGACTCGGAGGTTCCTGAAATTGCAGCGTTTGGGAATAGCTCCATCGTGTACGAAATTTCACGTCGGGGGGACTGTCAGGTTAGAGGAAGAAGAAGGATATATTCTGAACATTTTTTGGAATGAAATCGAGCTTCTGGTAAAAAAATTCTAGCCGCGCCATCTCGCGACGAAAAGTTTACGAAAAATCGTAGTCGATACTTAAAAATACGTAGGTCACTGAACGAAACGTTTCCGTCAATTGGATGTCCATTCAAAATGGCCGAAATTCACTTTCTTTACAACGCAGTAGACTCGGGTAGTTTTCCGCGAAATTATCAATTCGCCGTATACTCCTATGCACGAATTATAACCTCGTCGTTCGCAAGAAAAAAAATACATTTGTAAAAACATCGCTTATTCCGCCGAGCGAAGAAGTTCGTTTGTCGAGTGTCGTTTAACAGCGGTATGACATTGCATCGTAATTCGCTACTCGTGCGATGTTTCTCGGTGTATCGTTACCCCCATAGGCGTACTCGAGACACTCACAGGGCCGAAAAATCAAAGAGACTTCAGCCTCGCAACTAGGGCCGTTTAGTTCCTCCAATGTGCACCGCAGCGCACGGTCGCTCTCGAAACGTCTGCGGCGCATATTTCAGCGCCGAAAATCGACCAATCGGAAGCATGAGCGAAAAAATAGCGATTCTATGATTTTTAGGACTAAAAAGTCTGGGGTTTACAACGTGAGGTTTCGTGGCTGCCATCTTGAGAAATCCAATTGAAATTGGCCGGCCACTGATTTTTCATCAGAGATCGACGTTTTGTGTGAAACGACAATGAGATCGTATACTCGAGATGAGTTTCGAGGGTATTGAGATCGGTAAGAGGGCGCTGCTGATAGCACATTCGCGTGTTGCGAAAAGAGCGAATCACCACTGAGACTTTTTCCTCTTAGATCTCTTCGCTCTCGCATGTCGACTCATTGTCTCGCGTATTGTATCGTCCTCGCTCTCCCGCCCCTTCCACTTTCTCACTCTCTCTATCTCTCTCTTCATTGTCGCCTCACTGCAGCCGCGCTCGAGTCGTCCAGCCACTCGACTGGCAAGAGTCAAGTAATATCAAACAGGAGGCGCTGCAAAGGACTCGGCGCGTCCCTTCGTACGAAGGCAAAGATGGATGACAATGCGTACTCTCTCTCTCTCCCTCGCTCTTTGTTCGCCCGCGTACACGCGTGTGTGTGTCTGTGTTAAATCTGTATGTAGACGCTCTTGCGCGCGCGAGAAAGCAAAAGCAGAGTGAAAGAGCGATGTGCCGCGGTGCGGTGTCGTGCAGAACCGCCGTGGAGACGGTATGGGGGGGGGGGGGCTGTCGACGAATGCTGCTGTTTAAGGGTGTCACCATGGCAACAGACCTCGTAGACTTTTCCAACCTCCCACTCACTTGCCCCCTTGCCGATAAAATCTTACGCTACAGTGCGTTTACACTACTGTAGAATATATACCTATGTAATCAGGAGCCTACAGTGGAACTTCACGAAACATCCAGCGTATTCAGTGGGCTCGGCAAATCCTTCAAGAGGGATGCAAGTGACGGCGCGCATGCGCGCGCGCACTGGGGTGCGGAGTGGGGGTAGTCGCGCGCAGCGGTCAGAAGCACGGATTCTTCCAAACCATATCGGAAATTCGACTGTACCACCTCCCGTCCGGACTTCTCTACGTTTCTACCCCTCCGTTCGATCGAGACTCGCCCCCTCCCCGCGCCACTGTCTATCTCTATCACGAATCGTTTGCATCCTACTCACCACTATTTCCAAGACTCGCGGTGTACAAGGATGCGACTTGCGGATGAAGAAATCGCAGCAACTCTCCCACACGCGAAATAGCTTGCTTGCCTCTCACGTATATCAGCAACAACGAGAACGAATCACCGTCACCATCACCGGCTGTCATACGCCCCGATCTCCCAAGAATTTCACCCTTGCACAAATCGTCGAAATTTCATCTATGCTACACTCACCCTCCCCCCCCCGGCCGTTTCGCAAACCGGATTTTATCGGTCCGTTCGCGATATCGCGAATAGAACGCGATGCAAGAGAGAAACGGGAGAAACGATACACGGGCCCGGCTCGCCCCGGGAGAGCAGCACCGTCGCGTTTTATATTTCGTCGTCGTCGCGCGCGTGTACCCCAACGAAATTTCTCACTCGTTAACCTCCCGCGCGCGACGACACGCGACAGATCGTAACCTTTAATGCACGGTTGCAATTGTTCACCGAAAAACGAGTATTCGAGAATCATCGATCGGCGGACGGAATGAAAAGAAACGAAAGTTACGTTACTCTACGATGAAAATAAAATAAATTGACGGAAGGAAAAAAGAATCGTTCGAAATTTCGGAGAACGGAGAGAGCGAAACGTCGCGCTCGCACCGTACGCGAACGCGACGTACAACCAACTCACACGGATACGATAAACCACTCATTTGGATTTACCTGTGAGGAGCGAGAAACACCGCACACTTTTCTCGCTCTCCCTCTGGCGTTGGCGTCGCGGTCCATTCCGTGTGCCGCCCCGCCAACTGTACATTGGAATATCGATCTAGTGTACCAACGCAGACACAACGACCGCTACTCCCGGCACTTCCCGATTCCGAGTATTATTGAAGTAAATTCAGATTACGAAAAAAACGTGGGTGGAAGAAAAATATCGATTGTTATAGGTCTTGAAGTACGCGCTTTATTCGTAGTATAATGAGAATACACCAGTGACATCTGTTCGAATAATCGGCCTACGAAACATAATCCGCAACCAGGATATACGAAAAAATCTTCAAAGGTCTTTTTCTCTCGATTACGATTAACCTTTTCGATCGCACGAGTTTTCGATACGGTGTCGAATAATCGTCCTGTGTCCGCTAGGGGATCAGCCATCTTGGCAAGCTCGCGGACACGAATGATTTTTTTTTTTTCAAACACTTCGAGCAGTCTGAGACTTCCGGTTCGAAATAAAGCTTTTCGGGGGAATTCGTGAACACAAAAAGTCATTGAGAAATCGGAAAAATATATCACTCGGGTCTTCAAAATCGTTCGTCGCGCTCGTGTGTCTTTCCATCCCAGGCGTTGCGTGTGTAACGTACGATAATAAACTTGCGAGCTTATACGCATAGCCTCTGGACATTAGCGCTACCTGAGTCGCTACGGGGGATTCTTTGTAATGGTAATCGTGTTTCTGCGCGCGGTTGTGCGCTGGAGAACGGGACACGGCTGAAACGTGAGGCGAACAGTCGATCGAGGGACTGACGTTTCGAAGAAGACGTAAAACAGGAATATACGTGTCTGTGTGTGTTTATGTGTTTGGTACGACGAAGTCGTTCCCAGCAACCCTGATTTTTTAAATCTTTTTTTTTTAGACGTTCACACGTCCGACCAAACTTCGAATATTTCAGATACTTCGTTACATCGTTTTTGAGGAAAACGACCGTTTTTTAGGTTAAGTTTCCCATTTTCGCAAAAAATATATGCTAGATTAAAGTTTGATTTTTTTTGCGGAAACGACGCGGCGGCGTATCGAAACTTGGCGAAAAAAAAGAAACAGGATTCGTCAACGCTCGGAATGTTTGATCTCCCGTGACGACAAGGGCAGCCATCATTCTTTTTTTCACGCCGTATCAAGTTTTAAATGAGAACAAAAAAAAGTAGTAGAAAATTTCATTTTTTCCGTTTCGGAGGAAACGGTCGTTTGATTCGTCAAGATACAGAGGACAATTGATTATCGTTATCGTCAGTCGGTAAGGAAACTCATGTAGGTGGAAGAAACACCTACAACAAAGATTCGTTACTTCCCGTCATTGAGACCAAAAATTTCGCATTCGAATACTGTAACACAGTGTCTAGGACACTCATTTCGTTTGATAAATACTGTCGGTGTTGGGAACACTCGTGCTCTGGTCAGAAGCGATACATTCTACGAGAGGCGTCGTGAAGCCGCTCGGTCGGTAAAATCCCATCGCGTACTCTTTCCCTAAAGCTAAATATTTGGAGAAAAGAAGTCTCGGTCAAAGTTAAAAGCGCAAAAAAAAAGTAAACGCTTTTTTTTTCGTAACGTCGATCATACCGGAAGAGAGTGGGAAACGGGATTTCCTGATTGCTCGCGTTTCGATAAAATCCTTTGTTTCTGTCTTGAAAGATTCTCTAGTCCTTCAGCAACTACTTTTGCCTAAATACCAACGATTACAGTTCGAGAATCCTTTCGAAGTACACTTTTCTACTTTACTTTTGCGAACTTCGGAAGAAAAATGTGTTTTCGTGCTTTCCCGCTTGGGGCGTTTGTAGGTAGTTTGATATATTGCTGCAATTTGAGGTAAAGGGTGGACGCGACGTAGAGCGTTCACCGAGGAACACAGAGATTCTCGTTCTCAATTTATGACGCACGACATACATCTAATACTTATTTTTTTCGATTTTGTCTTCTTTCAATCGCGTATATGTGGTAGGGCCTATGATGATCCCTCTCTCTCTCTCTCTTTTGGCGTCTTCGATTCGCACACTCCACTTCTCGTCCATAAATAAATAATATTCGGTAAAACGCTTATAAATAATACAACACTTTTCGCGGCGACACGAGGAAGCGAAACGTCCAAAAGAGACTAGAGCGTCGAGGACGAAACTCGTGCGCGAACCTTTCCGATCACACGATTGGCCACGAGGGAGAAGAACGTTATCGCGGACGGTCAGCTTTCGCAGTTCGGCAACGTCGCAATCCGGGCTATTCGACAATTTTCGTCGTCAACGGAAATTCACAGTGCGCCCTCTTCCCGCCCGGTTGACGTCAGAAAATCTCGGACACGCAGTCGTGAAAAAAATGTTTTTGACGTTTACGAAAAAAATTGAATCTCTCTGGAGGAAAATTGGGCCTCTCAATTTCGGATACGAAATTCCTGTTAACATTTTTCGAATAAATGCAAAAAGAGTTTTACGAATACAGACAAAACCTTTAACAGAGCTCGGACATAATCAACGTGACACGCAAAATGGACATTACTTGAACCTTCCCGATACTACGACATTTTTTTCACTACTTTTCCAAAAATTCTAAATCCATACTTTTCACTGGATTTTCCGTTTCGATAGAACAAAACCCGAAACGCCCAAGTTATTTTGTCCAATAGTCAGCTGTAAAGTTCTACCGGATTGTGACGTGCCAGAGCTGAATAGCTGAGACGTTGGAATACGACTGATAACCGTTAGCGAGCTCAAGGCTCTAGATCAGCAGGAAGCAACGATTACTACGTTGGATTTGATCGCTTGACGACATTGGCGATGTTTCGTTGCTTCGATGATCGACGGAAGAGAACGTCCGCTGGGAATGCGGAGCGAGGCTTGGCGAAGAGCGCGCAAGAGTCGATGCTACCGTTTCTTTCGGAGCCCTTTGCGATATCCCTTGCCGAACCAGCCAGGATTCTTGACGGTGGCGATCGGCGCGATTGGATCTAGGCTTTCCTGGATGTTTTCAAGGCTCGCGTCGCTCTCGGGATCAGCGGTGAGACTCATAATTTCCGTTGTGACGGGATCATCGCCGTTGCGTTGATAATAGAGGCAGGTGAGGGAGCCTTCGTTCTTCATGCAAAAGGTACAAGCGGGTTTCGGCTTGGGTGATGCGACCTCCATGTCGTCTTTCGTTACTTTCACTAGGGGACAATAGAAGAGCGGAGTGAGATGAGGATACATGTACATCGGTGGGAAGGGAAGTCCCATCGATATAAACGGCAGGGCAGCAAAGATCGGGGCTTGATAAGCGGTCAACGGTCCCGAAAGCGTTATCCCCGTGAAATCGTTGTCTTTTGTCGCTACGACTTCTTCGTCCTCGTTTTCAGCAGAGTCTTCGATCTTCGGCGAAAATTTAGCGGCTTCGATCGGTTCCTCGAGACACGGTTGGGTCGTAGTTCCAATTTCGTTTAATTGGAGCCTTATCGCATGATGAAATATCGGATCTTTTACCCGATCGTAAATCGGTATATCAAGCCCGAGATTCGACATTACCCTCGTCATTACGTCGTCGCAACGTCCGTTTATCTTCAATACCGCGTTCTCGTCCTTCGGCGTCCATTGTAAATTAATTATGTACAGCGGTGATCTCTTGTGCGCCGGTTTATCCATTTGCCAAAGCCATGGATATTTCTTCAATACCTTAAGGCTCGAACCGAGGCAAAGTATCACATCGGCTTGCTTCGCCGCCCTACTCGCACCGCTCCAATTTATCGGCCACGGCAAATTGCCACGTTCACCGAAATGCACTATCGAGTCTTGCAACGCGGATTTGCACGAGTGACACGTTCGGCCTGTGCTGTGAGAATACCGCGCCGTTCTCTCCGTCACGTCGAACAAACGCCAATACTCGCGCGACGGCTTGCATGTTCGACAAACTTCGACGTACATGTTGCCGTGCACCTCGGAGATCAGCGAACGAGGTATACCGCTGCGCAAATGAAGTCCGTCGCAATTCTGCGACACGATGTGCTTCAGTACGCGCGCTCGGTAGAGAGCGTACAGCGCCATGTGCGTCACCGTTGGCTCCGCTTGACTCAGATCGTGATTTCTGGAAGGAAAAGAAGAGAGATGAAAATAACGGTAAAAAGGATTAGCCAAATTTCGTGGGTATAGGAAGCTTCGGAAAACCACTGATCGCATCGTTCACTGGCCAACTGGAATATCGGCCAATCTTGAACGAATCGTCAAAACTGCGCTCCCTACGTACCCTATGTCTTTTCCTTGCTGCATTCGCGTCCATACTCCGTTGGTGCCCCGATAATCGGGTATCGAAGCCGCAGTGCTTATACCGGCTCCTGTATAAACCGTCAAGGAACTCGCTCTGCTTATAGCACCCGCCAAACGCATACATTTCTCTTCGAGAATCTCCGGAGGATCCTCCACTTCCTCCAATCGCGCCTTGACTTTGTCCCTTTTCTGCTGCCTAAAATTTCGTGTTTAAATTACGTATATTGTAGACGATCGAATGGGAAATTGATTAACTCGAATCCAACCAGTTTAGCTCTTCAATGCTACGGAACGCACGTTCTACGATTGATTCTTTTGTTGTAAAACGTATTTCAATTATCTTAGTACGCATAGTTTTCCTGACATACCTGAGATTAACCTCTTTGACGACGTCACTGCACGACGTCAAAATTTCGATTTCCTCAGGGCTTCGAGAATCCTCGGATTTTTGGAGTATAGCTGCAACCTGTGAACATTTTGTATCATTGGTAGACTTCCAAAGATTTATGTTTACCTCGTGATGACGTCAGCCGATTGAACTCGCGAAATTCGAAAACTACAAATTGCGGCGTTTCAAGTTTAAATAAAACTGAATTATTTTAATCCACTCGTTACCTTTTTGAGGGTCGCGACACGTTCATCTTTGATTGTAAGCGGCTTGAGAGTCGCGGTGCGTCTTCTTGACAGAAGTCTCTCCCTGCTGGCCAATGATGAACCTTCCATCTTTATTTTTTCCTTCTAATTAACAAAAGGCGCTTTTTTTCGGGACTTCCGTTTCCTCGAAGACACGCGGCATTCGAAGGATCGTTTTTTTTTTTTTTTTATATTGAAAAAATGATATTGAAATCGTGGAAGGCGAGCGAAAAATAATGCACTTTCGTTCACTCGTAAGATGCGTTCGAGAGGCTCGTAGTGTCGTAGATACATCTTCTCGTCGTTTTCTTTGTCGCTTCACATCCATCGGAATGTCGCTCGCAACGAATTCGCATCAATACCGAATCGCCCGACATTAAACGAATCTCGCGAATCGACGTTGACAATCGAAGCATCTTGGTAACGTATTGTTCTTTCTTTTTTTTTTTCAATCGCTTTTGTTTCGAACGCTAGCGCGATGATAAGTATTGCACGCTTAAGACTCGCGGAAACGTCTTTTCCTTTTTGAATTCGCTTATTGATTGCACCCCTCCCGAGCACCACACCCCCGCCCGACGCAGCTTGCAAAAATTTGTCCAATCTGTCGAATAGCGATGGATTAATATCGCCAGACCGGGTGTGCTGCTCGCGGATGCAACACGAGAATCAACAAAAAAATGCAGTGACAAAGCCGCGCGTTATCGCAATGAACGAGATGGCAAAACGGATGTCGAAAGAAACGGGTATAAGCCAGTGGCGCCATCGTACGGAACGACCCGTAAGCCAGAATCATTCACCTTATCGGTTGGGCACGATTTATCGGTTGTTCGGCGTATAAACGACCGCAAGTTTCATCTCATCTTTTTTCAAAAAATCAACCGATTTCAGAAATTAACGGGTATCTGCAAATCAGCTATTTCTTTCGCGCTCTTACCGACCTAATCAGTCCACCTAATCATCAGTCAAACTGTCTCATTACTTTACTTAAAATTCGTCGTTAGTTATTTGCAAGATAAAAGATTACAAATCCCATCCAGAGAATATTGCATTTAAAAAATCGCTGATAAATTCGCCCTGCTCTTTTTTTTATTAAAACTTTCGTATACATTCCCGCAACCAACTATACATTCTAAACGGCGAGAATAACCAAAGAAATAATACAAGCCTAGATTAGACGGTTTGCTCCAATTGTGGTAAATGAAAACTCAGCGATATAAACCGCGATGCTCTTTGGTCACAAATCCGCTATCTGGCACGACTATTTTTTTCGTAGTCCCTTACGGTCGCGTGCACTCGTCAATTTGTTGATAATAGTAAATTCTTCGTTACGAGGGGTGGAGCGACACGATCGAGATAATCGGTCAGTGTACAGTGTGAAGCTTCGAGCGGTCAGCGAGAGATGTGTCGCTGGCGGTGGCGTTACTGTCGATATCAATATGGCCGACACCTCGAAACGGTACAAGTGCAAAAGTGTCGAAAATACTCATTCTTTCTCTCCGAATTCATAAAAAATCTGCATTTATCTCGCGTTGCGTGATTTCGTCAGTTTTTCACAGAAAATAAAAAAATCAAAAGCGAATAAACGGAGAATTTGAGGAACCAAATAAATCGATCTGAAGTGCTAAGCGGAAGTGACCAAAGATCGAAATTGAAATATCTGCGAGTTCGTTAGCCTCGGTGCATTCTTTACTTTCTATTTGTAAGCTCGCTATGCTCGACTTCGGTGTCCCTTAGCTAACGACAGTTTCCAAACGAAACGGGTTTCGAGGAATGTCGTCCGGGGCTCTTTGTCTCCGGCATCTGAAGGTCTCACAGTTGCGTTAAAATTCCGTGAAAGCACACGAACGATTCTTTTGTTTGTTTACATCCTGATCCCTTTGACCATACCACAGAGTGAATATTAAATGTTTTTCGTTATCTTCATCGTTCGCTATCATCTTTATGTTTACGAAGGTCATCTTATGAAGGTCACTCGAAAATCCATCGACGAAAGTTTCCTTCATTCAAAATTACAGCCAGGGGGATGAAGGTCGCGTACTTTTGCTTTCTCCGACCCCCTCCATCACTTTTGCCATTTTCCACGCGTATCGGAATCTCCATCGCCCCCATGTTTTTTTTTTCTTCCAAAAAAACCGAGTACGTTGTTATCGACGCTATTAAAAAAATTTCATAGCGACGGGCGACGAAGTCCGACGTACATAAAAGAACAGTTCTTCGGGGCGATTTGAAACTTATTTATATCAGGATCATAATCATAATCATCATCATCGATATTATTATTCATATTGCACATTTTTTGTCGGTACATATAATTTATAATTACATTCATAATAGGTTAGAGTCATAAAAAAATATACATGAAATAAATTCATACGTGAGTATATATCTATATCTATATCTATACATACATCACTATCGGTTTCCAACCGTGAAAAAATATCGATAAAATCTGGACGAAAGAGTTTAACAATCGGAATGTATTGTACAGTTAACAAATGTTTTTTTCCTCCATATCGATCGCAGATTCGCCGTTTTATAGCGTTGAGCAAATATTATATATATATTTCTATATAGGGTGTCCCACGTAAGAATGTCATTCGTGAAATGACATTCTTACGTGGGACACCCTGTATATATATATGTATGACCACTGTCACTATTACGGTCACTCGACGCGAGTGAACGTTTAGGTTAGCTTATGATCCGAATCATCCTCTATCACAATCACAATCCCGTCTTCAACTGGTCGCGCTTGATATATAATTTTGTAAATAAAAAATTCTTTTATATGAAAAGACAAATTTAAGAAAATTTGTACGTCATAAAATTTTCTTAAATTTTTCTTTTCACTCAAGTTTTTCTAGTGTTTCGTTTGTGTGTTAATTTTCCATAAAAATAGGTTAAGAGTCGTGGCCTCATGGGTGTGCGGTCTGATAGGAATTTACGAGTCATAAAAATACGATTTTTTTTTTCAAGGTTACGTCATCAAAATTACATATCGTATTTTTTTCTCGTTGCAAAATCTGGGCGCTAAATGCTTAAAAATCATCCGACTGACAATCTTCAGATTTTATATATTAGGAACGTTTATTAATTTTGAAGGATTTTTAAGCGATAGCGTAATATGTATTACATTGGACGGGAGTCAATTGTTATTGCGTTTATATAAAAGCACGATTGCCGGGCTTTACTTTTTAGTCCGTCTTTTTTCAAAAATATAAACAACAAGGATTTCGGAATATCGAATGTATCGAATTACGTACAAGCAAAATAGCATTCGCTGGAAATTTTACTTTGCTTTTCGAGTTCGAGAAAAGAGCTATTGAAAGTGACCGATCGCTTTCAGAAACATGCAGCAACACCGATTTCGAGACTTTCAAATTAATGACTTCGAGGCGAAAGTTAAGGAAAGTTCAGGCTAGCCAACAAACTTTGAAAATAAATATTTCGAGACGTAACTCGAAAAAACTTACGTCAAACGCAATTACAAGCCGGCTATCGAAATTTCAACAATCAACTGGTATCATTTTTTAAAGCTGTGATTTTTTCCCGAAATTCCCTCAAAATTAATGTATGGACTGAATAAAATCGATTTTTCTGTACATCGATAAAAGCGACTCTGATAGCACGTATCTCTATCAGTCCGCACAAATTGTCTTGTTTAAAAAAAAAAACGGTCACGAATGTCCACAGACCGATGGTATCTCGTACCTTGACATGGTTAGATAACAAATTTCATCGACGAGCAGATATATACGGATTAACAACAACTTTTCGATATATTCGTACTTGGCGACAGCGCAAATATTTCTACATATCTGGTGCGTATTCTTCATGAAATTTGGAACGCTTTCTTTCCATCTCTCATAATTGGGACATGATAGAAGTACAAAAATATTGTTCGATTTACGTGTACACACACGTATGTACGATAAAAATGTATATTTCGTAACGTAAAATAGTCGCTTGAGTACTTTCACTGTTCGATATACACGCTCTCCCACATTCGTCTCTCGGAAAGTCCCAGCCAACATTCACGCACTGTACACTTACGTTTTCGATAATTCTACGTGTTTCGTGTACGGAGAATACTGCGACTAGGAATTCAACTTAAGAATTCTCGCTTAGCTGTTCACGCGGAACCTTAATTCGGTCGAGCGAGCGTTTGGAAGAGAGTTTTCCGTTCCTCGATAACGGAAAAGGGAAGAACGAAAGTAACGCTCTTTCGTCGCGAAATGGGAGATCCGGCGGTTCACGTTCGTCCGTTCTTATGGGCATGACGAACATCGACATAACCTCACAAATTTTCGAAATCCGTTTTCTCGGCGTCAATGAAGTTTATGGCGAAAAATCGAGCATCAGTTTTTGTAGAATTCATAGAGACAGAAATAGATGCTTGAATTTTACGATAAAAAATGTTTCGTCCTTGAGAAATTGCGATTTAAAAATTTCGACTATCTCTCTCGCACTCGTGTGTCACGTGGTACATCTTCGACGTATCCTTAACACGAAGATCAGTACTTCGCGGTTGGTAAATTTAATAAAATTTCAATTAATTTCATATCTCTGAACAATCATACGTTGTTATCTCGAAAATCGAGACAAGTTCGAATTCGTTACGAAGTTTTTCATACCCATTGATCGAAGGATCAAAAATTCCCTTAATCACTTTCCTAAGAGTCTTTTGAATTTCGCGAAAACGAGGAGACGCGAGAAAGGTTATTCCTCAGCACTGACGCTATCGGTGATGGTTCTATCGATGTCCTGATTATGATCGACGTTTTTGGATCTTCTGTAGCGACGTTCAATATGGCAGAAGGCGAGAGTTCCGAGCAAGAGTGCGATCAGTAATATCGACAATTGTCCGTAGAGGCCGATATATCTGCTGTAAACGAAGCTAATGGCGGCTGCGACGGACTGGCAGAATTTGAAAAGGGCGAAAGCCGGGGCGCTTTCTTTCGGGTAAAGTGTGCCGAGCAACGAGTAAACTTGAGTGTTGAAACATGCGTCGCCAAATCCGAGAGAAACACTGCCGAGCATTGCGAGAACGGGCGAAGGTTCGATGATGCCGATGTCAGGAGTGTCGCGGAAGGGCGCTGCGTTCGGTAGGTTGATAAGAGCGGTAACGTACGAGAACATACCGACGACGAATCCGGTAAGTACGACGGGTGAGCCGGAGCATCCGCTGGCTCTTGAAGCTAAAATACCGAAGATGGCGCCACCGACGACTTCTCCAACTCCAATGCATATTCCCGAAAGTCCTAGTAGACTCTTGCGATTGTCACCCATTCCTTCCGTGAAACCGACGCTCGACGAGTAAACGCCCGAGAAAAAGGTCAGCGCGAAACCGGTGTATACGAAAGTCAACGAGAGTATCAACATTTGTGGTGTAAGGAAGAGATTAAAAGCGTCCCTGAGCGCGTCCCAAGCCGCTCGGCAACTTCTCTCTCGACGCGGTTCCGGTATCGCGAGTTCTTTGTCCGCGCTCGAAACTCCCTCGGCTTCGCCAATCGTTAATCGCGGTGGTGGACTCCGCAAAAAACCCAACAATACCGTTCCACCCAACGCCAAACCGCTCAACACCCAAAATACCAATTTTCTTGTCGATGCGTCTATCGTCGATTCGGTGAACACGAAGTAAACAAAAAGATTCCCCGCGAAGAAAGACGACTGGAATATCGCCCAGAATAAACTAGCGTTTCGCGACATCGTGTGACTACTGCTGTTTTCCGTCAAATACTGACCGTGACCCGTCCATATCAATGCCGCACCGATTCCCAATACCACCGACGCGATATATAACAACTCGGTCGTTGGCGCGAGAAAACTTCCTATGAAGAAGACGTAGCAGCAACATCCTGTGAATATCGCTGCTCGGGGACCGCTCATCGATATAAAAGATGGCGCCAACCAGTTCGTTACCGCTAATGCCGCGTATATTATTGCCAGACTCGTGTAACCGTCACCTTTGAAATTTGGGTCGTCCTCGGCGATGCTCTGCAATATCGTTACCTGTAATACGGAATTTGACGGTTTTAGATGGCGTTGACGAAACTTCGACGCAGCCACTGGAAATTTCGAGCAGCGCTCCGGTATTCGCCGGAACTAAATGTCAATAATGCCCGACGATGTTTTCTCGAAATCGTAAATGCATACTGAAAAATTGTAAATTCTCTCGGATTTCCACAAATATGTGATTAAATCGTATGATTTTTTGAATTGGGGTAGAAAATCCGAACTCCGATTGATCAGAAGCCTCAAAATTTCGAATTTTTATATTCCGATACTACAAATTTTGTAAAGCTTTTGCTGTGGACTGTAAATGGTGTAGAACATTTGCAGTGCACTGTGCAAGCTTTCGTTGTCATGAGCTTTACGAAATTTGTCGTTTCTATTGAAATTCGGAATTTTGGAATTCAGAATTTTGAGCCTTCTGGTAAATTGAAGTTTGGGTTTTCTACATCCCGCCAAACTCTCTATTATACATTATTTCTATCACCCCTCCCCCCCCATAGTAATAGAATTTGCATTTTTTTTTCGATTTGAGAAATTTGGTGAAATACAGCCGAAGGTGACGCGTCGATCGCGTTCGATAATTTTTTCTTGTTTGGTGCATAATCTCGCTTCGTAATCTTGACGCGTAATCAGTAAACCACATTGCCCACTGATTTCGCGAAATCATTGATACGCAGGCTCTCACGGTTCATTCCGTTGATTATTTGCTTTGGGATTTTTCTTATCGAGTTATCTTTAGGAATGCAAGCCTTTTCGTCATCGTTGTTTGTTCGTTGAGGGAAATTACTATCTACGATACTACACTTTCACCGCGATGGGAAAACAAAAAAAATCTTTACGGAAAGCAGCGCAGCGTTCCTCTCGATTATTTCCAATTCGTGTGGAGAGACCGTGCCATGAAATGTGCCAATCTTCGTTTACATTTAGTTTCACGTGTCGCAAAATTTGGAATCTCGATTGGGTTTAATGGGGTTTCTGATGAGGTTAGAGAAGCTCGGGAAGCTTTAAGCCTACATATGGCGCCACATGTGGCACAACTAAAAAAATCTAATCTCACTCCGAATTTGTGGGAACCCGCCTTAATATCCCTAGGCGCGGAAACCAAGCTAAAACATAAGACTGACCCAAACTTTCCTGAACGAGTCTTAACGACCAAAAACGAAAGACACCTCTTTTAAACAGTGTTCAATCGTTTCAATATCACGTACAAATCAAATGTATCTCTTTAATATTAATTAAATAAATATTTTATCGTCATTAACATTAAAAGGTGCGTAAGTTATATGTGGACTAAACGGATCCTCAGCAACGGATGACATCTTTTGAGAATACGAGGAAACTAGATGCAGTTATTCATGTCCTAGTTCATATAATTTCAGGTAGATGTCGTTAGAGGAAGACAGAATGAAGTTTTGGTGCGAGCAGTCGGTCTTTTCACCAAACTCTGTAGTTGTCGAAGTTTGAAATTTCATAAAATTGACTTATTTTGAATTTTGAAATAGAACAAAATATCTACACTCTTGTTGGACTGTCGACTATTACGAGATAAGTGTATTTTTTCAATTAGTTCGTATTTTGATATTGATAAAGTGATTTTTATCAACCTTCCCGATGTGGAAATTTTTATTTTTATTTAAAAATTAAAAAAAAATGTTTAACTATTTTTTACGATATCCAGGCCTAAAATAGCACATAAAATTTTTTTTCCAAACAGATTTAAAAAATCATGCATTGTAGGGTTAATCCTTTATACGGCACTATAGAAACGTAGGAAAACCGGTTTTGCATCAAATACGAGTCTCCTACGCTAGTCTCAATGGAATAAAGTAAATAAGGGAGGGGAGAAACGGGCCAGTAGTCGGATTCCGTAAAATCGTATATTCGCTCGAAAGGTCAAAGCCTTCTTCGTTCGACGCAGAGCATATTATAGGCGAGCCTTTCCATTTCGCGTTTCGCAACCTTCTCCGCTGTACGTGCCACACCTCCGCCCAGCTGTGGCAACACAAAAGCGGGCAAGATCGAAGAAACGATGAACTTCGCGATTCACACCGCTGCGAAATTCCTACATGCAATATGGCCTCCATGGATCGATCGTGCGACGCATTTTCGTTCCGGCGGAAAACCAAAATTAAAAACAAAAAGGAAAAAAAAAGTTCTTTCGGCACGATCCAAAATTGAAAACAAAAAAGAAAAAAAATGTTCTTTCGGCACGATATAAAATTAAAAACAAAAAGGAAACAAGTTTCGAAATTAGGAACAAAAAAAAAATGTATTAGGAACAAAAAATTAGGAACAAAAAAAAATTCGAAATTAGGAACAAAAAAAATATTTCGAAATTAAAAACGAAAAGGACAAAACTTCCAAATTAAAAACAAAAAGGAAAAAAAATTGTAAACAAAATACAAAATACAAAATACTAAAAATAGAAGAACACGTGATTGAAAAAAAATCGTGCATAAGAAATAATCAGGAAAGAATGTTGAACTAGCTCGTTGTTAGCTTTACGCGAAATGACAAACGTCTCCGAAACGGGGCGAATGGATAATCGTTTTACATAATAAATTATGAAACGCTGGCTAAGGTTGCTTGCGAAATTCCGTAGCAATTTTACGATAAAGCAGATTTTTTTTTATCACTACGTTTCGTCATTAAAAAAAGTGAATGATAAAAACGCGTTTAATTGTAGCAAGAGTGATGGAACGTAACGACGGAAACATTTCGATTTGATGACACTTCTAATTGCTCGATTATCGTCTTTGGTTTATAAAAAATTATTTATTATCATTTATTATCAATGATTATGTTTCGTACTCACTCTTTTTTTCGAGCAATAATTATTTTTGTAATTGTTTTCGTTACGAGCGACTGACGCATATGAAAAGATATCACCAAGCTTTGGAACGATCGAGTTTATTTTTTTTTTTGCTTTCGGCACAAATATTTCAACGATTTCGATTAACGAGGTCGCGTAGATCTTCAATTAATCGCGTTCGATGTCTCGACGATCTTTATCGATTCGATTAACCTATTTTTTGGGGACGTTGCTTTTGCAAATGAATTTTCGATTCGGAGAGATTTTTTTTTTACGTCGAGTGTCCATCTTTTAAAGTGGTCCTTGAAATTACAGGGCGAGAGGCGGACGGGGGGAGGAGTTTTTGACAAGTCCATTTGATGCTTAAAAGCCTTATTTGGGAAACGAAACCGAATAATAGAATTTATTTGTTTGGGTTTGTTTGGGTTCGAATCGACGATTTATTCAATTTTTATCATCAATTGCATCCTGTTATTCGAACAATTGACGGGCTCCCTTAACTCATTTTCTAAAGTCGATTGCAACAGATTTAATAATTGTTTTTTACGAAAATAATATTTTTTAATTTTTTTATAAAAATAACGTTAAAAAAAAATTTTTTTAAATGAAAGTATATCTGAATCGTTTGCTAATTTATGAAAATGAGATTTCGCTTTTTTTCATCCGATTTTTCACCAATTTTTTTTTATTTCGAACTTATTAAAAAAAATTAATATTTCTTTTGCAAACGAAAAAGTCTTGAATGAAAAACATTAATTTTTTTAAGCTTTCCAATTCGCGAAATAACTAAATCAGCTGAGCAGCGATTTTTTTTTATCAGGATTTTTATTGTCGAAATAACGGTACATAGAAAATTGTATTGTTTAATATATTTTCATGATAAATTTACGTCTTCAACGTCAAAGAGTCGTTTGCTCGTTTTAGCAAGTGAAAATAGCCAGGGAGTGATAAGTGATAGCGAGAGTTCGAGGGAGAAATGAAAGTGTTATTCTACGCTATATTTGGCAGTCAATTCGACGGATTTTAAGTTGTTATAAAAGAAAAGAGAAAATCGGTCATTTCGGATTAAGGAATTAAAAATATTGTAAATGTATGCTTTCACTTCGTATTTCGTGATTTTTCAAAATGTTCTATATCTATTGTTTTATTTCACGTTACTTCATTATTTTATTTCAAATGCGTCAATTATTGTTACAAAATCTAACAATTTTCCTAAAGAATTTTGTTTTAGGTTTTTCTCTCTAAAATTTGAAAGAAACTTCGATCGTTGTTATTACAAATTACGGTAAAATTACAGTAAAATATTACTGTAATTGTATATTACTGTAAACAAAAAATAGTAAATCAAAATTATATCGACCTCGCAATGAACAAACCCAAACAAAAAATAATAAATCTAAAATTACATCGACCTCGCAATGAACAAACCCAAACTAACCCAAACAAAAATAGTAAATCTAAAATTATATCGACCTCGCAATGAACAAACGCAACCCAAACAAACCCAAACAAACCCAAACGAAAAATAGTAAATCTCAAATTATATCGACCTCGCAATGAATGCATTGATCAAAGTACACGAATCGATAAAAAACGAAAATCCGTAGTTTTACTATCGCGAAAAAAAATTATCAAATTCGATAATTTTTTTCCCGATAGAAGATAAGTTGACGATAAGTTGAGGAATCGCGCGAAAAACCCCGTTCGCCCACACGAGGTCCGTATGCGTGTCGTAGGTTGAGTGTATCAAAGCGGAGGAAGAAAAAAAAACAAGTGTAATACAGGGGCTCGTCCCTCAGCGAAAAACAGCTGAGAGCTACGTCACACGAGTCACGATTATTGGAATGCGGAAGTTGCAACAAGAAGAAAAAAAAAATAACACGAATGCACTGTCGCGTGAAAAAAGAATTCTTACCTCGATGTTGCCCATGGTTTGAAACGCGGTGAACACAAGCATGAATCCAACACTTAGCGTAATCACGTTTACAAATGCTCTGTCGATCGCCATTTTGCTTAATTCTCGTTTTTTCCGTTAAATCCAATATCCCGCGTATTTAAAAAAAAAAAGAAACAAAATTTGAAGGATTTTTTTCCGATAGTTTCTTTTCGGATTGTAAGTAAACGTTCCGCGCGGAACAAGTTGTTGTTGGCACCGCTGTCCGTATCCGAGTGACGTGGTTTTCCGAATGAAAGGTGGCCGGCCGCACGAGAGTAGGGAAAACGTCAGTATTTTGCTACAGTTCGCAGTTGCGGCTTGACAGCAGCATTGTGGTTCACGTGCCTCGAGTAGTCTCTCGTCGTAATCTGTGTCCAAAATACGTGGGGGTTCGAGTACGCACGGTAGCGCCAAGCGGCCACTCAGCGAAGCTCGCTTTATCGTCTGAAGCTAGTCGAGGAAAGTTCCTGTAAATCGAAATTTACGCGCGACCATCGTTATCGCATATTCGATTGCGAAGGGAACAATCGATTATCGAGGTTAAGAATTATCGATCGGAATATCGATCTTTAAAGGCCGCCAGGTGGCGCCACCGTCCGCGAGACGGTGAATAGGTGACGCAGGCATCGTGCAGCTAAACTTTTTTTTCACCAATAAAATGAAACGTTCGAAATGTCGTGACGAAAGGATCGTCGGACAAGCTCGCACCAATCCTTGATTGATCCTTCTTCGCGCAACTTTATACATTCATTCGAACATGTACGCCCGAAGAAAAATCGTGTAAACTTCAAGTCGTGGAAGATCGCGCCTTCCCTGCGATTCGCTTCGAGCGCGATTTCCGAAGTCTGAAGATTGCCGCGTAAAAACGCGTCACGGTACAAAAGTGCGTGTATTTCGCCGTGTGCGCGCTAGAGAGGCGTTCGTCGAAATAATTCGTTATATGCCGATACAAACGCGGACGGGTGGGAGGGCGCAGCCAAAAAAAACGACGTCACGTCAGTTGACTCTTCGGCTCGGTTTTGAGCGAGAGTGCACGGGACGATGTTGCCGGCTGTGATTTCATCTCTCTTTTCCTCTTTCTCTCGTCGCTTTGACACGTAGCCCCCGTAATCGTCGTCGGAAACTTTTCCTATACGTTTTTGATCCTCGGAAATTGTATCTTCGAGATTGAAGCGACAAAAGCCGCAAGAGTGCGTAACGCTTTGCGAGAGTCGGAAGGAAAAATGAAGAAAGAGAGAGAGAGAGAGGGAACGAATGTTTGTCGATAAAAATAGATTGACTTATCGTTGAATCCTCCCGATGCGCGATTGCGGTGGTTGGTCAATGTAAATGTGTGCCTCTCTCTCTCGCTCTCTCCCTCTTTCTATCTCTCTCGTACAGTCTGTCTCAAGCATGAGATCACGGCGCGAGGATTATGACGGATTTTTCATTTGTCTCTCGACGCTCGTCAAAGTACCAACCGAACGTTTTTTTTTTTTTTGGTTATTTCTTAGAAGTTTTTCGAAGCGTTGAAAGTGCAAAGTGGACGAGTGCCGAACGAGTGCGGTAGATTGGAAGATAAAGAGAGAGAAAAAGAGAGAGGGAGATGATCGTCCTGATTAGACAAGCTCGTGCGATTACAGTGAACGACTGACTGAACATTGTTACTTTTCTTTTTATTGTTTCTTTTTTCTACCTCGATCTAGAAGCCGGACGGTCGTCGCGACCGTGTAAAAGAAAAAAAAACAGCCTAACCATGAAGAAGGGCTTTTTCAGGGTGAAACAGCTCGCCGATCAGACTTTCTCCAGGTACACACTTTTCATTAATAGCCTCCACAAGTTTCTCCAACGAAATTGTTATCGAGTCACAAAAAAATGTGCGAAGTCGCGACGAATGAAACTCGTGACTAAAATTCACGAGTACACGCGTTACTCGGCAAACGACAAAAAAAAATTACTAACGAAGATTAACCGATGTAAAACTAACCCAAACAAACCCAATCAAGAGGTCAAACGAAAAAACTCGTATAACCGCAACCTAGTGAAATTATGGCGAACGAAAAAAAAAGTTGGGTCTATTTTCGATCGTCTGCATCACTTTCGATCTATTTTCTAGCTTTAGCCCAGATATTACGTTATGATCCGGCCATTCTCCGGTTGCCGCTGAAACAATTGCTAAGCGTCAAAAGTCTGCGAACAAAGCTGTGCAATGATTTTCTATAACACTTTCCAAGTGCGAATATTTCGTTTTCAATTTATTAACGATCAGTATTTCAGTCCTGCCAAGGAAGTACGTCTAAAGGTCGTTAGCCATTTTGGGCTAATGTCGTAGAGTAAACGATGAATCATGAGAGATAAAATATCCGATCGCTGATCCAACATTCTTCTTTTTGGAATCTTTGCAGAGCTGGAAAAACAGAAGTGTTGACGGACGATTTGCAAGCGGCGGATAAGCATGTAGAACAGATAAGAGCCGCGCTCACCGGTTTGAGCAAGCGTCTCGGAACGCCGCAGAATATTGGTGCGATTCAAGATCCCACGTACAAGGATAAACGTTTGGTAGATAAATCCTCGGTTCTATACCATTTTTTCACTAGACAAGCACATATAGACACTATATAGTTACGTATTTGGATTTCCAGAAAAAATGTCCAGAATTTATACTGGGCCAGACGATGCTGGAGAATGTTTCGGAGGACGGTTTATTGAGTTTCGCGCTGAACGAATGTGGCAGAGCGCAAGTGGCATTGGCTAACGAAACGGTGGATCACGAGGCTAAAGTGGACCAATACGTGGCTGCGCCGTTGCAACGTATCCTCGAAACGGCAGTGCCCAATATCGTCAAACACAAGCGAAACCTGGCTCGCCTCACGTTGGACATGGACAGCGCTAGGACTCGCTACCAACAAGCCCACAAACACAGCGGAGGAGGTGAGAACCTTTTTTATTCATCGGCAATCTCATTGGCGTTGAGACTCGCTAATCTTCGAGTTTCCAATTATATCTATCCGTTGCATTATTTACAACGCTCGTATAATTTTGCAGGTACCGGCGCGACCAAGGTTGACAGCTTGCGGGAGGAACTCGAAGAGGCGGAATCGCGAGTCGAACAGTGTCGCGATCAACTCGCAGCCGAAATGTTTCAACTTATGTCACGAGAGACCGAACTTGCTCAAACGATAATACAATACGTCAAGCTTCAACGAGCGTATCACGAAAGTGCTCTCCACTGTTTGGCGGATCTAATACCAGGACTCGAAAGCTACATTAGTAAGGCAATTATTTTGTTAGTATCGTCGTCTAGTGACTTCACAAGTGGAGTCTTGATATTTGATTTGTCCCCATTTAAATATGCAATAATGCGTATGATTGAAAAAAATGTAAATTTCACCAACTATCCTTCCGTAAAAATCGAAACATTGTTATTCCCCTCCGACATGGAGGTTTGATATTTTCCACCGTGTAGAACTCGAATTCCACTAAAACACTCGCGTAACAACATTTGGCTGTTTTTCAGATGACAACGAGATGAAACCTGTCTACGGTTACCCTCTCGAGGAACATCTACGGGTGACGAATCGAAAGATCGCCTTGCCGATACAACTTTGCGTCTCAGCTCTCCTCAGACTCGGAATGGAGGAGGAAGGACTCTTCAGGATAGCCGGAGGTGCTTCCAAGTTGCGTAGAATAAAGCTGAGTCTCGACGCTTGCTGCCTCACGCTGCCAACCGCTCTCGAGTACAAGGATCCTCACGTCGTGGCCGGTGCTCTCAAATCTTATCTTCGCGAATTGCCCGAGCCTCTTCTCACTTACAAGTGAGTACATTTTGCTTTCCTCTTACGGTGGAAAATCAAGATTACGGCGCCTCAAAAAAAAAATATATATATATAAAACTCTCAGCTCGAGATCCTAAAAATGGAAAAACAATTGTTACGTAAAATTTTCGAAGCGATGATTTTTCTCAGGATTTCAATTTACGCCCAGAAAACACTTTGCACTTCTTGATGATAGTTTTCATTGTTGCGATAACGTCGTCACGATAGTGCCAAACGGAAGTGCTTTTATGGAGATTTATCCGTGGCGACGATGCGTCCAAAAAAAAAAACCTCAATCCGTGAGGAAACAAATAGATAATTGAAAGGACAGGCTTAATTCTGGTACACTCGACGATTCGGGGAACATCGAGAGGACGAAGTTACTCATAAGTACGAGTCAACGTCCGAATTGATTTGACCTCGGAGTCCCTTCCACTTATGTACCGCGCGATCTCTCCTCACGGACTCAACTCGATTGTGGACAAGTGTATACGTACGGTGGGCACGTACGTGTCACGTTACTCACTTGGTAATAATGCTTAATGTGATAATAATGCAATGTAATTGAGCGATCAAAACTCGTTCGCTCGATACAACAAAAGGACGTTCGGCGAATCCGTGAACGTATCGCTGCTCTATTTATATCACCCCAGCCCAACGAAACATATTCCAGGAACGATCTATTTGGATGGAAAATAGAGAATAGCTTAACCGCATGTGCTCATAGCACGAGTTATTATTGTCGAAGAAACGCTGCAGTGTTGCTACGCAGGATTTTATCAATAAGGGTCAGCGTTTTCACCGATGAAAAGGATACCCATTCTTCTTAGACGTAATCCAATAGAGATTTAACTCTCCCGTTTGCATAATTTACTTTATCGCTTGCGGGAAAATTCAAACAATACGGTACAGTGTTTTCGCGAGAACTCGAGACATTCATTGGAATTTTATTATCAGTTAGTGTCTGCTCACAGCTTCGCAGTCCATACACGAGATATGACGTCACCTGTCTATCTGGAATTTTAGCCGCGCATCGTATTGATGTTTACATTACATTTTTTAATAATTACATTTAAAAGTAAAAATTTGTCAACATTTTATATTTGTTCACATTTCAAATTTATTTACAGTTTTTTATGATTTTAAAAATACGTTCAGCATCTCCGAAAACCCACTGCTGTGCAATTGAAAAAAAAAACGTTTTTTGTATTATTAGATACTCGTGTTTACATCGACAGAATAACATTGAAATATGAATGAGAGAACGATTGGAGGTGATCAAATTTATCATTGGGTATTTATTGAAGAATAGAAGATTGATTGGTGAAAGAAATTGTTATTGTAAACATAATCTCCGTTATATTCGTTACGATGAACATTGACACGGTGACCTTTTTCTTTCAGGTTGTACCCGGAATGGATGGCAGCGTCGAAGATAACTCAGATAGAGGCCAGACTGCGCGCCCTCTGGGAGGTGCTACACAAATTGCCACCGGCCAATTTGGAAAACTTGAGGTTCCTAATTAAATTTCTAGCTGTTCTAACGAAGAATCAAGACATCAATAAAATGTCGCCGCAGAACATTGCGATCGTAATTGCGCCGAATCTTATCTGGAGTCCCCAGGAAGATACGAATACTATGGTGTAAGTTGGTCATACGAGCGAGTGTGAAATTTACATATCATTTTCCTCGTAACATCCGGCGTAGAAAAAATGCGGTTAAAAGTTTCGCGTTGAAGTTCCAATCATTGGATTGGAACAAATGGTTTTTTTCAATTTCTCAGATTTTCTTTAGGATTTGAACGACGAAAATCAAGCATTTTTTGGGATTCATATATAACGATCTAAAACCTTAATTTACGAAATATATATATTTTTTTTTACAATAACGATGATAAGAAATTCAACAAAATTTTCGTAGCATCCGATACCAACTTTAACGTGATACAATCCTGCTTTGCCCTCAAAAATTGAGTTCCAGAAAAAATGATAACTACGTATTGAGTGATTAATTTTAAACGTGAAAATACTTTTTCTTTGCAGTATGAACATGAGCACAGCAAACAACTCTAGTCTTATCGTCGATCAGCTCGTGACTTACGCCGATTGGTTCTTTCCCGGTGATATAGACTTTGACCGGGATCTTGACTATAGGTATCGTATTGGTATCGTCAATGGATGCTATGAACAATTGGTCGTGGGTATGAGACGTTGCGTTTCCAACAGTAGTCTTAGCGATCATGGGGAAAGTCCACCCCAGGGTAGCCCGAAGCCGGCGACGAGAAGAAAAAATAAGCCGGCACCGACGCCACCGAGTGGCACTCCGGACAAACACGAGAGACGTAGCGACGACAATAAGCCGCCACCAGCGCCGGATAAACCACCGCGACCTTTGACGACTTCAACGCTCAATCGTCATACTTACAAGGCTCAGAAGCACGAGGTCAACGCGGAATTGATAAATCCAACGGCGGAACAAAAACTTGAACGAACGATGGAAAAAGCGTCTTCGGAACGCGACGTTAAAATTTCGTCCATCGAAATTGTCACGAAAAATGAAACTCCCGCGATGGAAGAAAACGAAACGAATGTAGAAACGCTGATTCAAGTTGTACATGAAAATCCAATAATACTCGTCGACGTTGATCCCGAGAAGAATACTCGCGATCCTGAGCCTCTTCTGGCTCCCATCGGTTTCGAAGCTCTCGATCTTCACGACAATTCCATCAATCTACATACAAAGAACAATCCTGAATTCGAGCTAACTGAGAGCTCTGCCGTTAAGGCTAAACCCGTACCTGCCGAGAAACCCTCCACTCTCGAAAGGAGAAGGAAACCGGTCGCGGCACCGAGGAATCTCGCAAACTCGACCCATCAGGTTCCAGGTGAGCAACGATGTCATTCGTCCTTAAATTAAATATCGCCTAGTCTACAGGAGTTTGCGATACACGTTTACCAATTATTATCAGCAATACCTCATAGTTTTCAAAACGTTTCTTTTTTTTCGAAAATTGTCACGGTTTCAATCTAGAAATACGTGTCAGATTATTAGATCGAGTTATCGATCTCCAATATCTCGACCGGAAGTGAATTTTTGCTATAGTTTGCTACAGTTTTGCATCAATTTTTGGGTCACGAGTTAACTAATATTTTATTCCGAAGATCCGAGTTTCCATTCGTCGTTAATCAAGTTGAGAGAATTTCAATTTATTCGGTACAACAGTTTATCCAAACTTCAGAAACCGGTTTTTCATTAATTTAGTCAACTAGCGGTATCTCGTGTTACTTAATCTCCATTTCCCTACTTTTTCGTAATAGACTTCATACCTACTTCCTCGTGTTTTTAATCCTACCGTTGGACGCGTTACAGACGAAGGAGTCGAGTTGCGCAACAAGGGTGACGCGGTAACAATGACGACTGTTAGCTCTGTTGATCGTAGCGGTAAACCAGCGATCCCTGAACGACCAGCTTCGCTCGTGAGACCAGCTAGTTTGGTCCGAGCGCAGCAGCCACCCCAACAGTCCACTTCATTGAGACACAGTAACGATGTTAACTTAGATTGCGACTCCGGGGTAAGTTGGATCCGCCCTTTGCACGAATCACAGTAATTTTTCTCAGCATGCAAAAACAAAGAGTTTTGGATTATCGAAAGAAGTATATCATGATAAAAAAAGAGAGATAAAGAGAGATAGTGAGAAAACTTGATAATAACATTGAGATGCCCGATGCAGCCTCTTACCCTGGAGAGAGCCCACGTGTATTCGGTCGACAAGCAACAGGTCAGTATAATACAAGTGCGCGGAACGAAAAGTGCTTTCAACGCGTCGTTTGAGAGGAATGGAAACGGGACGGGTTCTTCGAACTTGCAGAGAAGCCCGAGCGTCGGCAGTCGACCATCATCGTTGATGTCAGTATCGAACGAACGTCCGGGCAAACCACCGCGACCGGATATGCCCGAGCATTCAAAGGCGCATGCAAGAACACGCTCCGAAGGCAATATCATCGACGTACAAACCCAGACCGAAACGGTGATCGTACAAAAATCGCCCCAGCATCACAATACACCGGCATCACCGCGGATCGTTCAAAGACCGCCGCGACCTCAGCCACCCCCGCCACCGCCACCGACTGGCGGACGTACCAAAAGCGAACACGAAAGCACTAATCTTTGAATTTTCTTTGTTATTACCGAACGCCGACCTTCGAGCGCTCTTTTACGTATTTTACGTAAAGATTGGATTTTTTGTTTTTCACGCGAAAAAATGCGAAACCCATTGGTGAACTTTTTCACGTGAAGAGAAAGAAGGAACAGGCAGCTCTGCGCGACAATCGACGAAAAATTCTCGATTTCCCCCGAGATATCTTGGAATCAAGGCACAGTTTTTGATTCCACGTTTATTTTGACTTTTTTTTTTACCGGATTCGAGATTACTCGTAAAATGTTTAAACGCGCCTTATAACGAATGTAAGCGGAGGGTTAAAGTTTTATGCACTCTCTCGCTCTGTCTCTCTCTATATCCTTCTCTATCTCTCTTTCTCAGGCCTTGGTATTTTTTTACACTGCGTAGTGATTTTTTACGACGGTTTCGCAAACGTACGAAAGTTCACGAGTTCCGAAAGAGAAGCTTTTTCCCCGGTCGAAAGAGAAGACATATTGCCCGAAGATATCTCCGTGGATTGATGGAAGCGTCTCTTTTAACCGCACAATCCGAAAATTGTGCTGCCTTGTATTTTAGCCGATCGCGCTCGCAACGATTCTTTTTTTTTTACATCGTTATTGTCTTTTGTTTGTATTTTGACGTAATGCGATTCGGCGATCACCGCGATTTGATGGCAAATGTGATATTCAGCGTGAGAATCGTTACAGGGTTGAAAGTTAAAGGGAAAGAACAAAAACGAACGAATTTCGGCGTTTCCCGGACAACGCGAGACTGGCGCTCGTTATTGACGCTTGAAAAACGAAAAAGCCCGAGAAATTGCGCGACGGGATGGAAGGCGGAGAAAAAAAGAACAAGTAGACCTATTCATTGATAGTCCTACGAAAATAAGGAGGTTAAAAAAATTCGAGCATTTTTTTTTTGTTAAGAACAAATTTACCGCGCATCGCCTATTGTGATTCCGAAAACGGAAAACCAAAAGAAAAATGAAATATTTTGTTCAAGGGCGGATGAGCGTTCAAGATTATATTTTTTTTTTAATTTGTTTCAACGAAGTTGTACGTGTTACGGAAATTTTTATACGCGTATGTAAACCCTTTTTTTTTATCGAACAAAGAGAAAACGCCCTGCGTATCGAAAAATTAAAAAAAATCGCATATATAATTACGTTATTTCAATTCCTTTTTTTCATGCATTAAGAATGCCACGTCGCTTGATTTGCGTAAGAATTTTACGACGCGTCAATTGTTAAGGTCTGTGTGTGTGAGGGTGTGCATTGCGCGGATGCGTCAGACGAATGACGAGAAAAGAAAGAAAAACGAACAGGAGAAAAAAAAACGAATGTACACCTACGTGAAATAAGCACGCATTTACCTAAGGAGAGACTTAGGGCTGTGAGTACATTGGAGTATTAGAGGTTTTATTTGTACATAAATAAAGTGTTTCATTACTGAATCGGGGCGAAATGATAAACAATTTTTATATTTCAACATTGAAAATGATTTGTAATTAAAAAAAAACGATTAATACGTTGGCCACCCAAAAGTTTTCTCAATGAGTAACGCCGCCATTTTTTTAGTCCAAAAGTTATGTAGGTACGGAGTTAAAATTGATTCTAAAAAAATTGATTAACTTTATTGACAATTTGGCTTTTTAAAAGATAACATCATAAATTTTGAAGTTTTTGTAAAGTGCCATATAATGGCAGGAAACATCTGTCCAATCGTTATTTCGCTGAAATCGCACCGAGGATCCATCAGTTATCAGGATTCAATTTGAGTCAAAATTTCAAAGCGTTTCTCGACGTTGACATAGAAAACGAAAGAAGTAAAGAAAACTTTTTGAGAATGGCGATATTTGCGGATTTGCAGTATTCACTTCTGAAAAGAAAGTTTTTAACCAGGAGCTCCGCACCACTAACGAATGTGCGAAACATTGAACGTGGAAAGTTTTGTATCGCCTTGAGAGATAATTATATTCTTGAGAATGTAATCTAAAGACTTGAGTTTTGAAAAAACTTAAGTTTTCATAAATTTATGCGGTTGGTGTTTATTTCGAGAGGACCTAAATTTAAGTTTGTAAAAAGCGGGCAGTTATTTTATTCGATGATTATTATACCTGGAAATATCGAGCACAATTATTCCGACCAGGAATTGGAACGTCCTTTAAAAATGTTTAAGATTTATATGGGCGTCGGAATTGAATTCGTACAGTATTCTACACCTCGGAAGACTCGCTCGTCTCAGCGTGAAAACTCTCATAGAGGACCATTTGTTAGTCTTTCACAAAAGAGAAAGACATTCGATCTTCTTTTTCTGCAAAATCATTTCAAGAATTTCGTGCGATGAGCAAGTTTAACCGAGTTTGTTTCAAAGTTCCATTGGTTTTTATAACCTCACGTCGTCGTGTCTCAAATACAACCCGAGCGGGGTGTATAACCTATCCAGCAGCAAGTCATCAAACCTTTTTTTGTATCAACTTGTATTGTTCCCAGACTCGAATTTTGAACGATCAGTTCTTACGCGGTCGAGACATTCATGAAACACTCATATCGCACGGTCTATCTTTTTATTCGAAAAGTTTTAAGCGCTTATCGTGTTTTAGAGAGGATTTAACCAGGACGCGGTCTTCGATGTTCCAGGTAGACAGTTCAACGTAATTTATTGACGATATACACAAGATACAAGATACGACGATGCGAAGTATTCACTTGGTACGTAGGGATGGAAAAGTTAGGTTGTGTCGAAGTAGTCAAAACATCGCGACGATCTGTTGATCGGCAAGGTCCTTTGGTGTCACGCCATCGTTGTCGGCGAGCGATTTAGCTCCGAGGGAAAGTAAATATCGGACGACTTCGGTGTGAGAGCAAGATGCGGCGTAGTGGAGGGCGGTTTGTCCGCTTTGATCTTGAGCGTCGATAGCGGCGCCAGCCTCTACGAGATGTTTCAACGTTCCGAGTTGTCCACGGTCGGCCGCCCAGTGAATCGGCATCATTCCACTCTCGTCGGCGTTATTGATACCCGTCCGGTCAGTCGACAGAGTTTCGTAAACTTTTTCCTCGTCGCCGTCTTTCACCCAGTCTAGCAGGGTCTTCTCTGAATCGCACAGATCCTCGTCAGTGTTCGGCATCGTGCTGACGGCCATCCAAGACTTCGTGCTCACTCTCGAATTTTGTTCCCACGTAGGATCGAGTTTAGTAACGGCTTCGACGTAACTCTCCATAGCGGTCCGTTTGCTCATTTCGCCGAGGATCTTCCATGCTTCCCATTTGTATTGGGCTTGAGTCTGATACCAATTTGGTCGCGGCGCGTCGCACTTCCCTACGGTCGCTTGCTTGTACAGGCCATAAAAGCGCAACAGTTGATCGGTGTCAAGTTCGGCGCTGAGGATTTGTAAATGATCGGCAGCCCTTGCGAAAGTTTCGTCCAGTTCGCTCGTCGTAGTCTCGTCAGTTTCAGCCATGGTGACTCGTCGTAGGTATATCTTAGGTTTCCTTGGTCTCTATCGACTCGCTTCCCCTCAGTACTCTTCGCGTCACTAAATAATCGCTCGATCACACGGTATCGGCGATACAAATTCCTTTGTATTTCTCGCGCTTATTCCTGCTTCTGTCTGATAGTTAACGAGAGGCCTTCGAGTTTGTGGTGTGGATGACCGAGAATCTTCTCGTACGTATCCTTCTCAGGAGTCGTGATAAAACCGTAACGTTTGCTCATACCCGTCTCAGAATCGAATATGACATTTGCTTTGTCGACTCTGCCGAATTGTGCGAAATAATGTTTGAGCTCGGTATGGCCAATGGTCCATGGTAAGTTTTGTACGTAAATTCTGTAAACGCCCCTCGCGATGTTACCAGTAGCCATGACAACCGAAGAGAATCCACCGGCACAGGGAGAATCCAACGAAAATGCGTTTTCTCTCCTCCGATCGAGACACTATCGATAAAATTAACTTCTCTTGCGTATCTCTAAAAGGTGGATCGTGTGATCCTGCATCAAGTCGTGAATGCTCACGCCCGAATCTTCTCCTAAGCCGGCGAGCGATACGTGATTACAGGCGAGACCCCACTTGTTCAATAAATGCTCTATGGACCAATCGGCGCTGCGCTCTTGGTAAGTGCACAGGAACTTGGCATGAGAATTTCTCTCGAGGAGAAAAGCTACCGTCACTATGATCTCTTCGAACACGGCCGGCTCGTAGAAGCAGTCGGAGCCGAGAATCAAATCCAACGGACCTACGGTAAAGAGGCCGGACAAAAATATGCCCCAAGTTATACCGACTATCTTGACTTGCGACAAAACGCCGTTCAGCTCGCAACTCCTCCTTATATGCTGAAGACTTTTCGGCAAACTCGCGGAATCGCTCAGCGTCACATGAGCGCCGCACTTGCTGGCTAATATACCTGGTAACGCGGTACCAGAGCCGAGCTCCAAAACTCTCTTGCCGATCAGATCTTCACGATGCTCCCAGAGAAACCAAGCTAGCACCGGAGCCGACGGCCAAGTGTAGAAACTGTAACTGGCTTGCAAAAGCTGTAAATGCAATCATACGAGAAACGTTTTTTTAGACTGAATTACCTGTGAGCAAAAACAGAAAAAGTGATTACGAAATAACATCGGGAAGCTTATGATAACTTTAATGCTTCATATTTTTGTTTCATTCGGCATTGGGGGAAATTGAGGAAAAAAACTATGGTGACATAACCTCGAAGTTTGCGTAATACCAGTAGAATAAAAAAATGTACGATAAGAAAGGCGTGCCGACAAAAAACGATAGTTCAAACGATAGCGCGTGATTAAACTGACCTCAGGAATGTAAATTTCCAAAGAATCCTCGTCTACTTCTTCGCGTGAACGTCGAGACGTGAAAAAGAATTTTTTCACTTGCTCGGAGGTGACTCCATCGGACATTAGGCTGTGCGCGGATGGACTCGTGTCGTACCAAATTCTTCCCTCTAAACCAGGCATCACTGAGCCTCAGTTTTCACATGTTAATTATTATCGTATGTAATTATAATTACTGATTACTTTTACTGTGAATTTTCTTCACTGAAAATCTTTTTTTGATCATTAACTTTCGTAAAAAATAAACTTTGTGTTGTTGCGAGTTGTCCGCAGTGCGCGAGCGACGCTCCTCTCGCTGTTGCTGCGAGAAACAGGAACTAAAGTTACGGCCCCTGACTTATAGACAGTCGATAAATTTGCTTACCTACATACCCAAACAAACCGAGAAACTTGCGGAAGTTGTCCGACCCCTACCGGTAGACTAGTCCGTCACTACGGCCTGCTCGGGTGTAAGTCGGGCAGTCTCCTTGCACCTACATTAAATTAACTAGTCAACGCCAAAGATTAGTAAAATAAAATTAGTAAAAATAACTAGATTTCTAATATCCTACACAACTTTTCACTATACGAAAATAATTTGGCCCCTCGTCTGGTAATTCCCGCTCGTATCATGGTCCAGTTTGGAACATTGGTCAAAGATGGCGTTTTTCGCAACTTCATAAATTCGTTTCTCGCCGCACAGATCAATTAGTAGAAAGTTTTCTACTGAAGTGTCTCAGGTGCATTGTTTACGCTTGCGAGGGAAGTTGTTTTCGTCGATATATATTTGTATCCATACAGCCGTATTGTGTAACGCAGCGAAACCGTGCAGTGAGAAAAGAACAACTTTATCGCTATTGTTTCGGGGTTGCGTGCGGTCACGAGTACGTTGAAAAGCCGGGACAAAAGAAAAAAAAACAAACATCACCCCGAGGCGGAAGACGAGGAAGTGTTAATTGTGGCGAGATTAGTGAGAACAGCATCTCGTGCACGAGTATATAACGGCGAGTTTCGGGATGACGCAAGACCGGATGTTGACGTTGCTTTGTCGTGCAAGGGGAGGTGGGGGTGCAAACACAAATTTCAGCCATACATGCATCGAGGATTCGTGAGTAATGCTCATCTTTTGTTCTCTCCGCGCGTTTTTCTATTGCTCGAAATAGGAATTGGACATAGTGTTGAACTCTCTCTCTCTTTCTCTATGATCACGTGATTTCCAGTTAAACAAAATGGCCGCTCGAGGTATGTCTACTGCGCAGTTAAAGTGGTGTCTAGCGAAAATAAAACGAATTGAAACTGATTAGACAAAGTTACGTCGTTTTACAAACACAACAAAAAATTTTCGCCATTTTTAACGACGAAAAAAAAATTCGTTTTTTCAACGGTGCAAACTTTAACCCTACAAATTGGTTGGATCGAGCGTGAAAACTTCGCGCATACTTTCACCACGTCCCGTGCTATATGGATTACGTACATTTGTGCATACCCACGTGATAGGAAAAAAAATCTGCCGCAATTGGGATAATCACGACTGGGCGAAGAGAAAGGTACTCTCATAACGACGCGGAAGGTAAAAACGAGATTTTCATTAGCTAACCATTCGCGTTCACCTACCGAACCGGCCTTCGAGTCAACAAAATTTTCGTGTCCGACGCTGCTGCTCGATTCCCCCCTATCGGCAAGAAAAAAAAACTTCCCGTTATTCTTTATTAGCGAACGGGAAAACATTTATTATAATTATGACGGGAATTACGACTGGGAATGATTTTTTGGTTCGCTGACGTCTTTCCGATCGAATGTGGCAATCGAACGAGGGACTAGCTCGGTACGACGATAAAATTGACGAGCCATAAATATCGGTGCAATTCATTGGTCGTTAAAAGCGAAAAAAAAAAATCAAGACTGTAATTACTTTAAGGGAAAAAATGGAAGATCGGCTTTTAAGGAAGATCGAGTTTTTTTTACCGATAAATTGAAACTTGGAAAAACTCGAACAAAGTGGGGTTAGAAAATCCATAGTTTTTCAATAATTCATTTAATACGATGTCATTGGAATTATGAAGTCGGAATTTTACACACGGTTGATACCAGTCTTGCCATATTTGAGTCTTGTTTCGTTAAAAAATATTTATGAACATTGAACGTTGTTCAAAATTTTGAAAATCAATAAACGGGCAATTCGCATTTTAAATTAATTTCCAAAAAATCATAATTTTTGGAATCGGTGAAATTACGATAAAAATCTTATTAAAAAAATCATCATTTTGGCAATCATTGCCAAAATCTTCGTTGCAATCTGCTGTTAAAGTCCAATTAAAGAAACATTATTATTATTCGGTAAAATCACCGCCTAATCTTTTTTGCAAATTACTATAAAAACCTTATTATTATAACCAATTAAAATCTTTGAAAATCATCATAATCTTCGGAATTATTGCTCGATTTTTTTGCCGAATTAAAATCAATACTTTTCTCAAAAATGTTTTCAATTTTTGAACGTGCTTTCAAAATCTTTATTGCGAGTTAGAATTTTCCAAAAAAAAAGTTAAATGATTAAAAAAATGATTAAAATGATTAAAAAAATGATTAAAATGATTAAAAAAATGATTAAAATGATTAAAAAATGATTAAAAAAAAGTTAAAAATCCTCTCATTTTTTTAAACTTTTCATTCTAACCGCAAAATGTTTCCGGGAGTTTATAAATTACAAAGACCCCTTAAGGGCACGTTTTTTCGTTTTTTCCTCTAATTTGGACGATCGCGGAAAAATTCGAAAAAAAAAAAAAAAATGAAAAAGAACTCGAACGGTCGTGGATTGAGTTTCGTCGTACGCGGGGTCAACGGGCGGTCGAGGTTCTCGGCAAAAAGATGTTTTAATAGGATAATCCGCATTGAAAATCGTGTGTCGTACGAGAGTCACGCGGGACGAGATCGCGAGTTGAGCGCTCGCGCGCAACTCGCGTAAATACTCTTAATCGGACGTACTTGATTCCCCTTTACCGAAAGCGCAGCTGCGGTGTCCGCGTTTTGTAACGGCGCGCGGGCACGAGCCTCGCGCGTTTCTTCGCCGATCTCTTATGCGCGATCTTGTGTGTTGCTTGATTCTCCGGCTAGCACGCGCGCTCTGCTCCTCGCGCGACGCCCACGTTATTAACAAACCGGCCTCTATGGTCGCTCGGACCTCGGTATGTTATACGACCGGCTACACGCCTACTTACGGTTATACATTTATTTCTCTATAAATATATGTATTATATAATAGCAACAACAATATTAATAATAATAATAATAATAATAATAATAATAACAATAATAGTAATAATAACAATGAAAACAAATTAAATAACTTAATCTTTACATTAAAGATTATTATTATTATTATGAAGACAATATAATGACAATAAACAATTTTCATAATATTGATGATAACAATAATAACAGTAATAATAACAATAATAACAAATTAAATAACTTAATCTTCACATTAAAGATTATTATTATTGGTATTATTATAAAGATAATATAATGACAATAAAATTATTGATTTTCAATAATAATAATAATTCAATAATAATAATTCACGACCATTTTGAAAAAGGGCTGTTTTTTGAATTTTTAGTTTCAACAAAGAAGCAATAACGATTCCCAAAAATTTGGACGGTTTTGAATTGTAATTTGTTTTACCGATTACGAATTTTTCGAAAATGTTATTGTCAAAAATTCTATACAAATTATGATTGTTCCCTAAAGGGTTTCAATATCTTATATATTATTATTGTTGTTGTTTTCGTTGTTTTTATTGGCCGTAATTGAGGTAGTGGGTAACTTTTGATAATAATATCATTCGAACGTAACAATTAAATTTAAAATCTAAAAACTAAAAAAACGATTTTTTTTAATGCCCAGTTGAACGAATGTGCAATCAATGAGGAAAATTAATAGTTCTAAGTGTTAATTTATTATTAAGTTAGCTATTCGTTCAGACGCCATTTTAACTTCATTTTAACTTTTAACTTTAAATCATCAATTACCTTTAACTTAACAATTGACTTTAAATCGTCAAGAATCATCAATCATCAATTTAACTTTAAATAATCAATTATCGTCAAAACATTAATCAACTTTAACTTTAACTTTAACTTTGAATCATCCACGATTTCCCGATTTTTTACTTTTCCATCCGGTAACACCGGAAACGCGTATTTCTCGAAATAGTGTTTTTCAAAAACGGTACCCACGATTTCACAACATTCGTTTGATCGATTTGAAATTTCATGAATAAAAAAGTATTTTCTTAGCAGAGAATGATACTTTGAACGAACGTGTAATCTGTCGGTCCGACAGGCCAATGCGAGGCTTACAACAAGGTTAAATAAATAGAAAGCGCGCTTTTACGATATCTCGGTATATCACCATTAAGAGGACACGATCATAAAATCCATCTCCGGCGCAGGATTGAAACGCGAACGTGCACGTAATCGAAGTCACGTGCCGGAGTTGGTACATTCGAGGTTGACTATCCCGACTCGGTCGGTAAGTCTAGGCTACGTCTTAAAGCTCGATATCTCTGAAAAGTCTAATATTCAATAATCTTCAAAATCCTCTTTACGTATAAATCGTTCTACGATCGAAAACAATAATTGAAAAGTTCATAATTGAAAACAATGATTTTTTCGAGAAATCGAATAAATTAAAAAAAATTTAATTAAATTAAAAAGAAACGAAAATAATGACGAAAACGATCGAACTACTCGAGGAACGAAAATTTTTACTGATTCGTTTCGTTTTATTCGATGGTTTCGAAAACCAACGATTAACTTCGATAAATCCATCTCGTTTTTTTTTTTTTCAAAATTCACGCTTCTACGTAACTCCTTTACGTTGAAAATCCAACGTTCCGTAAAGCTGTCAAGGGCCCTTCGAGTGATTGGCAGAAAAACCATAATTTCGTTGGATTTATCGTAAGGTAGTTTCCTTTCTTTATTTATCGTCATAACGTGGAAGCTCTTCGGAACGAGCATCTTCTTCATTTGCATTTTTTTTATCTTCGAAAGTTTATGGCAAATGTTTTCCTGTGTTTTTTTTTTTTGACTCGATATCGAATCGACGCGAGCCTACGTTTTCGAGGCTCTCTCAACGGTTGTTTTCTCAAACGTAGCAACGTCCCGAGACTCGTGCTCGTAGTCCTCACAATTTATCTCGTTTTCTTAAAGTTTTTTCTTTCTTTCGTATTTTTTTTCTTTTATATTTTTTTTTCTTTCATATTTTTTTTTCTTTCATTTTTATTTTTATTTTTACGTGCTCGCGCGTGTACCATAGCGAGAGTGGCTATTCAGGCTCTTTGTAGCCTTTCGTCCTCGAAACACCTACGCGCCTTTATTTTCGCCTCCTACGTACAGCGTTCTCGGTCGCGTGTTCAGCCTTACCTCGACATTTTTGTGCCACCTTATTCCTCTCTCGTTGTATCGTTCCATACGGAACACCGAAACCTATACGGTCTTAAGATTCGTTCACCCGATTATCGAACTCACTTGGATTCGTGTTTTTTTGTTTTCCTCTTTTTTTTTCGGGACCGAGATCGAAAAGCAGAAAAACGTAGAAATGGTTTATTTCGAATCGGAGATTATTTTTGTATTCTTATAATTCGAGGAGAGATGGCCATAGTTTTTTTCTGGAACGTCCTGTTTGGAAATCCATTGAGTAAAACCCAAACAAACCCAAACAAACATTTATATTTTATTTTCAGTCACACGTTTATTATATTAATAAAATTTTTAGAAAATTGTAACGAAAGTCCAGTTTTGACTGAAACTTGAAAAAATATATTCGAAAACAGAGGGGGGGGGGGGGGTTCGATACTATTCGATATTTAAGGCCATAGAAAGTTGAGACGAGATGGCCATACTATTTTAATGGAGATTAACCATTGAGGTTAAGAAAAGGCCACCTGGAGGGATCGTAAGGGAACCCTTCGTACTTGAAAAACAGTCTTCCTTTTCGTTGAGTCTAACCTCTAGGGGTTGAGCCACCCCGCCCATTCCGGCCTTTTTGGTAGTTTTAGAACTGTGACTCGGACTGACTGACAAATTGAGGACAGTTTTTGAAGTATGAAGATATCACTTCGTTATGCTGAAAAGTCCCTCGTGATCACTGACACCTTTTTTGAAAACATGAGTTCTATACTGAAACTTCAAAACTCGTTTTTCTTAAAAGACGTTTTTTTTTCAAAGTACTGAAATGATATTTCAAAAACTGCTCGAATTTATAGAGCTTCTTTTTTAGTATAAATACAATAACAAATTTAATGAAAATAATTAAAATTACTCCGTTAGTTTTTTTTACCAGCTAAATAGACCGAAAAAAGTGGGAAAATTGATTTTTTTTTCTAAAAAGTAAAAAATAATTCTTTTTTTGGAATCCTGACTTCATTTTAGTTCCGCGTAGAGCCTCGAATCTCACGATAAAAATGGCGTTTTTTTTTGTCATTTGAGATAAGCAAAATGGTTGGAATTATGGCAGCAGTGGAGAATCTCTTCTTTTTATGTTTTTTTGTTGGGCGGTGTATCTCTGGTTGTATTCAATATATTGACTTCAAAAAATGCACAAAGTTTATTTAAATGTTAATAAGAATTATATACAATTTATAAATCGTTTCGTTTGTTTGGGTTTGTCAAAAAAAAAAAAATCTCCAAAGAAGCATTGAAAAGACAGCCTCGGGGTGGGGTAGCAAACTTCGAATGACCAGAAAACTCAAAATCCCGAATTTGAATATTCCGAAACTACAAGTTTTGTAAATTTTTGGGTTTGTTTGGGTTTGTCAAAAAAAAAGAATTCTCCGAAGAAGCATTGAAAAGACAGCTTCGGGGTGGGGTAGGAAACCCGAACTTCAAATGACCAGAAAACTCGAAATCTCGAATTTGAATATTCCGAAACTACAAGTTTTGTAAATTTTTGGGTTTGTTTGGATTTTTTTCTGGATGTAAAATAAAACTAACGAACCCAAACAAATTTTGTGCTTTCGTTGATTCCATTAATTCCTCTTCTAACGATCACGATTGACCTCTCGCGCACTTATTTTCATTCTTTTGTTTGGCTTGTCCTAGGAATCCGAAAGCTACATTGAAATCCTAAAGTTTCTTCGAACAGGAAAACTTTGTGGTGACGCTAATCGAAAGTTGGTAAATATTCGATAGTGTAACTTCCGCCCAAAACCAAACAAACCCAAACAAACACAATACAACAGAAACATGACCCAAACAAAGACAACGGCAACCCAAACAAACCCAAACGTTCAAACACAAATAAACCCTCTAAAGAAATATTTATTAACATTGTTTTTGTTCATGCATCGTCATAATAAATATTAAATATGATATTCCTTAACTGGACGAAACCACACAAAAAAATCGGTTCGATTCTGACAGGAATTACCCTTCCGAATATTTACCCAAATATTTATCCGACGTAAACCGTCTTCATAGCCCAATAGAAATCAGCATACGATGCACCGATTGAAACGCTAAAAAAAAAAAAATGCGTATCGAAAAAACGCAAAAAAAAAAATTCGAACATTTTTCAATAAAAAATCTGGAAGCAGAGGTCGAATGTTTCGTTTGAAAGTATTTCTTCTCTGTTGTCCTTCAAACAAATATTAAAAATACACGAGCGAATAAAAACCGTTTTTTATTTTTTCCATACGCGATACGTAATCTTCCACAATTATACACATTCTTATTGTTGAGTTCGAATAATCGAGGCTCTACTGTATCCAGAATTTTCTCGAAGATTAGCCTTTTTTTTTAAGTATCCATAATACCTTAATTATACAATCAAGATCTCGTTCGATAATTCTTCGACGAGGATTCCAAAATAAAAATTTGTTCGTTTCACAAACTCCCCTCGTAACGAAAGATCGAAAGTGAGCTACTCGAGGGGACATTACGAAAGTAAGGTACGTTCTAAAAATAGAGACTGGGTGTAAATTTGATAATCCTCGGTACGACGAGAGACCGGCATCTCTGGATCAGTCCTGGTGTAGAATGAGCCCGGTTGGTCTCATCCAGCCAAGGGTGCCAAGGGTGTGGAATGGACCTGTTGCACGTGTCGTATTTTCGTTCCCCTCTGCGTTCACCCTCTTTCACGACTTCTTTTTTTTTCTCCTTTTTTTTCTCTTTTTTTCTCTTTTTTTTTTTTTATTATTTTTTTTTATTGGAGCCACAGCATGAATATGACCATCAGTAGCGGTCTGTCTGTAGCCTTAGAGCACTTTATGGTTTTTCATCTACGTTAGAATGTATACTTATATATTTTTTTTTCTTGTGACGTATATATGACCTGTCTCCTTCCTCGAGAGTACGTGTACGTGTGTATACTCATAGAGCTCTTTCACACGTGTATATATATGTATATGCGTCTTTATATCCATACAGGGTGTTCCGAATTGTAACTTCGAAAACCCTGGAATTCATTGAGACATTCTTCCATCCAATTTACTTTTTACGAGTTTTTTTTTCACGTACACGAACCTTCAAGATTTGAGGGCTAATAAGCCCAAAAAAGATATTTTTTTTCGATATCTTTCTTCTCTTTGTTCGTGCAACGAACTCGAAATTTTACATTAATTAAGCTCGACAAATTCGTACGTTTGCTTGCCAAACGTTTTTTTCAGAAAGCAAAAAAAAATTAAATAGTAAAAAATAAAATACAATTCAAGAGACGTATGGTCAGTGCAGCAAAGAATATTTCGTGGACGTTTCGTTGAAAAGTCGAAATGCGTGGTGACAAATTTTTGAAATTTTCGTGGACATTTTTGAAATTTTCGTGGACATTTTTGAAATATTCGTGAACATTTTTGAAATATTTGTGGACATTTTTGAAATATTCGTGAACATTTTTTAAATATTCGTGGACATTTTTGAAATATACGTGGACATTTTTGAAATTGTTGAAATTTTTTTTAAATATTTCGTGGACGCTGGGTTGAAAAATCGAAATGCGTGGTGACAAATTTTTAAAATTTTCGTGTACATTTTTGAAATTTTCGATTTCTTTTGAATACTTCGTGGACACTTCTTCAAAAAATCAAAATGCTTGGTGACAATTTTTTGAAACTTTCGTTTCGCGATTTACAATACGAAAACGAAAAAAAAAACGAGATTTCATTTCGCACTTGTTTCGATACTTACGTATAGGGAACGATAATAATAAAAATGAGAAATTGAATATAAAAAAAAAATTGTTGCGTTCAACAAAGAAAACTTGAACGTTATTTTAGTGAAATTGGACCGAGCGATCGATTTCACAATACCCCGATTCGTCGGCAAATCACAAAAGCTGGAAGTATTTTTTGAGACGAGATCAAATTGGGACACCCTGTATGTGTTTGTAGTGCCGGGTACGGTTGCAAATAGGCGTGGAGTGTACGCAGCTGGTACTCTGCCTTCGTCCTCTTCGACGTCTCATCTTCTTCAACGTTTTTTTTTTTTTTTTTTTTTTTTTTTTTTTTTTTTTTTTTTTTTTTTTTTTTTCTTCCTCTCTTCCTTTTCTTTTTTTTTTATCGTGTCGGACTCTTTCGTTTAAACGCATGATCGATCAGGATCGGTTTTACGAACCCGCATGAAAACAATAAGTGCATCGCGAAATGTCGCACAATCAAAATTATTGCTTTGTATATTCAAAAGCATCAAATTGGTTCCAAAGAACTGGTCAGTTTTTGAAAATCGATGGAATTTTGAAAATGGAAATTCCAGAAGCGAATATATATAATTTTTTTTAAATAAAAATTTACGAACAATTTATTCAAATTGACGATCAATTTTTTTATTATTATTCAATGTTTATCTTTTGTTTTATATAATATTTAAATTTTCTTAGGTTTATAATAAAATTTAAATTTAAGTATTATATTAAAATGTATTATCACGTGATAAATGTTTAATTATAATTATAATAATATTTATAAAATACATTTTTAAAAATGTGATTATATTTATGGTATTTTTTTTATAGATACTATATTAATTGTCAATTTACTATTTAGCAAATTAACAATTAAAATAGTATCTATAAAAATATCATAAATATAATCACATTAAAAAAAAAGTATTTTATAAATATAATTATAATTATAATTAAACATTCACCACGTGATAATACATTTTAATATTATACTTAAATTTGAATTTTATTATAAAACTATATTATGAATTATCTAAACTATTACTAAAATATGTATTAAATAAATACTATTTAGTATTCAAAATTCAATATTTAAAAATGAAATAGCATACGAAAAGTAAATTTGGAAAAATAGTAAATTGGAAAAATAGTAAAAGTTTTACTTTTAAAAGTAAAAAGTCAAATTGGAATATGAAAAATTGCGAAATTTATAATAAAGTCAAAGATGGTTACAACCATTTGATGCCAATGCGTTTTTTCACCCCTACGTCCAAAGCGAGAGGAAAAGCGAGGGCGTAAATAAATAAGTATCCAATCGAATGCTCAGTCACGTAGAGCCAAAGAATTTTCGTTTAGTTCGTATTTGCGAAAGCAACCGGGAAACAGAGGAAACGAATATTATTCCAAGCTCGAGTGAGTTTGAAAGAAGAAATGTATATTTCGAAGCCGCAACCGTACCTGTCGTTGCAGCGTAACGGCCCTGGACGGATCTCAATTATGTGTGCACACGCACGAAGTGTCCATTTGCAACGGGCAATGAAAGCCGAGGCAAGAGCTCCTCCGAGAGATCTTGCACAGTTCGACCTCCTGGGGCCTCTTGACTTTTTTTCTCCTGCGCCCCTCGCATCGTTTTCTCATTTTCTGTAGTACCTGTTCCCGCTTGCTTTTCTTCCTGTTCACCAAAGGGATCATGGGCCCCGATGGGTCACGTTTTTCTTCGAGACACGAAAAAAATAAATAAAACGTCACACCCGAGTGCGAGAGAGATAGACGAAATTTTTTAAATTGCGTTTTTTTATTTTTATACTTTTTATTGAATTTGTTAAGTTCGAAAATTGAATTTTTTAACAGTAGATTTGTAGTTTTATGAAGTTCGAAGATTTGATTTTTAAACCGCCAAATTCTTGAATTTTTGGAGTTCGGAAATTGAATTTTTTTTACCGCCAAATTAGTAAATTTTTAAAGTGCAAAATTTGAATTTTTATACCGCTAAATTCTTAAATTTATGAAGTTCCAAAATGGAATTTTTAAACTGCTAAATTCTTTAATTTATTAAGTTCCAAAATTGAATTTTTAAACCACTAAATTCTTAAATTTAATAAGTACGGAAATTCAATTTTTAAACAGCTTTTTTTTACGGAAATATTTTTTCCACGATTTTGATTTATCGAAATTTTTCTTTTGGGTTTTAAAAAAAAACCAATTCTTTGGGTAAATATAAAATGAGTTTCCAAAAAAGTATACGCTCCCGGACCACCGCAGAAGCCACTTTTCTTGGTCAAGAACTTCGATCTCGACGTTTAGCACGTGCTACGAATTTTAAGCTTGTGAAAATTAGACTTCTTGTTCGACGAACAATGGGGGCGAAGGATCCGTCGCGAATATCTTGATTTTTCAGCTGAAGAACATGCTCGAGTCCATTTTTCTGTTTCTCTCTTTTTCTCTCTCTTTCCCATAACTATTTTTCCTGAAACGATTTCAAAGTCTCTCTTTTATGGTTTTCTTTAAAAAAATAAAAATAATAATTTTACTGTGAAAGAGAATGGAAAATTCTGAATGAAAAATAAATCTTGTCTGGATTTTTTAAAATCAGAATCCAGGGAATAATCGGTATTACTGAATTATTTTTGTTTCATATTTATTAATTTTTTTCAAAATCGACGCACGTGCGTCATTTCCCCAAGCATTTTCCATCCGCCGCAGCTAAAAGGAGAGAAAGCCTTTTTTCTCCTCTCAGTTCGGGGCGTGAAAAGTCCAGGCGCCAAGAACGCACAAAAAAAAAAACGAAAAAAAAAGGTAATTTTGAAAAATGTACCGTACGTCGAAAGTAAATGGAAAAATCGATGAGGACTCCCATTAGCGTGGAGAAAGATAATAATTACGAGTATTTAACAACCTCGAGGGAAACGGGAAGCGTTAACATTTTTTTCCCCTAATTTTTTATCCTTCTGTTTCAGAGCCTTGCGGCATTTTTTTAATTAATTGTGGGAAACGAAGTTTTTTCGAAGTTTAAAATATTTTAAACAAAATATTGACATTTCATTGAAATATTTTAAACGAAATATTAAAATTTTCTAAAAATATTTTTAACGAAATATTAACATTTCATTAAAATATTTTAAACGAAATATTAACAATTCATAAAAATATTTTAAACGAAATATTAACAATTCATAAAAATATTTTAAACGAAATATTAACATTTCATTAAAATATTTTTAACGAAATATTAACATTTAATAAAAATATTTTAAACGAAACATTAACATTTAATTAGAATATTTTTAAAAAATTAACATTTAATAAAAATATTTTAAACAAAATATTAACATTTAATAAAAATATTTAAAACAAAATATTAACATTTCATAAAAATATTTTCAACGAAATATTAACCGAATATTTCTTCTCGTTAATTGGTCTTAAACCAAAATTTAAAGAAACGAAATTTCACCGTGTCTGTTGCACCGTGCAGACTTTTTTGTTCAGCAATGAGCCCAAGTTGAAAAATGAGAAGAAAAAAAAACGAGCTTCGCGTCGAGGACACACCTACGCCCTGGAGGCCCAGACAGGACTACCATTAATCCCAAGGCTGATGTCGGAGCTCGAATCGTCCAGCCGACCGATCTACGCGTTGCATCCCCCTCGTTGCGTTGCAGCCACCCGCGCTTTTTCTTTTATTTATCCGTCGCGTGCGGGGGACAAGCGACTCGAGAATACGTTAAAAATATCGCCCACAATCGTCACAGCCGATAAAAACCTGACATCGCGAATTCGAAGTTGGCGAATGGCGAATTTTTCCGAATTTTACCAATTTTTGTACCGATTTTTACCGATCGGTAAAATGTTACCGATTTTTGTACCGATTTTTACCGATCGGTAAAATGTTACCGATTTTTGTACCGATTTTTACGATTTTTTTTAGCTATTTCTTTATCGTTAAAAATGAATTTTTAGATAAGATCCAAAAAGCATAGTCTTCTGATCATGTTGAACTTTCGCACGGATCTTCCTTTCAATATTTTAAGAGAACGCCTCAAAGGATGCTTTGCGATTACCAATAGTTTTCGAATTATCGGATTTTGAAAGTTATTTATTTAACTGCGAGTTTATTATACTAAATAAACCTAAGCGGACTTGAATAAACCCAATCAAACCAAAACAAATCCAAAAAGACACAAATAAACCCAAAAAGACTCAAAAAAACCTTTAACCCGAAATAGCTGTACCACGTGACATATTATTCCGATACAGATAGCTAAAATTGTCTGGCTAAGATTTCTCAAAGACGAAGTATTTTTAAGCCTCAATAAAACAACCAACCTCTCCGTCTATCAATTTTGGAAAGCGTGATGCTCGATTTTATCAAAAAAGAGTAAATCTCTATGAAAAAACTGAATTCGAAAATTTTCGAGGTTATGCATTTATTTTACATGTCCCCAAAGGATTCTCTTAGAATATCGAAAGGAAGGTCCGTACGAAATTAGAGCTCGATCAAAGGGTTCCAAAAAATCTATACTTTTTTGGAACCCAAACAAACCCAAACAAACCCAAACAAAACCCACTTTTTTTTTCAAATTCCGATTTTCGGGTCATTCCAATAGCCTAAACCCTCTCGGTGTACCCCTAGGCTTTCTTGCCCTGTCAAGATTAATCCCTATGCTTGCAAACGCGGGCTCGATCTTTTTTTTTTTTTTTCATTCGCGCGCATATCTACACACCCATACTTTTTCCCATCGTACGACTATACATAATAACAGAGCGTTGTCGCTAACCGAAATCCAGATCGGTCCATGCCTCGTAATCGTATGCAGCACGGGCGCGCCCCGGGCCTTTCTCTGCCGCAGTTGGTTTCTATTTTTTTTTTTCCTCACATTTCAGACACTCATACGCGTATGTGTTGGAACGAGCGAGTGGGTTTGTACCGAAAGAAGTCAGCGCAAGAACAAGCACTAAAAATACTATATACATTTATACAGTGTTGGTCAAAAGTTACTAGACACCCGGTATATGTTTTCCATCCGGACAAAAAATTGAATTTCTCGGCGAAAAAAAATCGCAGACTAATTTACCAAACGGAATTTCAAAGCGACTGAGCCCAGTTACACACTGGTTCTTTTTATTTTTCTTTTCGCTATTTTTTTTAACCTACTGCGCCATTTTCAAAAGTCCGGTTTATTTATTCTTTTTGAGAATTATTTCCTACACGAAAATAATATTTTTTGCTGAAAAGAGCAATCTTTTTCCTTTAAGAAACAGCTATTAAAAAAATTTTCCCATTTTTACCTACGCTATATTTATTTAAAAAAAAAACAAGGATTTTTTTGCGTGGTTTTTTCATCGCTCAATATTGAATGAAAAAAATATACCAAAAATTAGAAAAATAAAGAAACAACTATTTCCCCTTGAAAACTATATTCTAAAGACAAACCATGAATTTTTGCAGATTTTTTTATAAATAATTGTGGTTGTAGTATCGCGAAGACAAAATCGACCCAGGTTCACGTGATTAAGATACCTCGAGGAAAATCACGGGTTGAGGGTTAAAAAAAATGGTGCCTAATTTTTTTTAGTGTTAAAAATAACAATCAGCCAAAAGTATCACGTTTACCAACGTGTAACCACTCAAAAATATCAAAAAACGAATTTAGCCAGCAAAATTTCAAAAGTCACCTTATTTATTGAACAAACTTCGTACACGTGCGAAAACTTTTGAACGGCAGTGTATACACGAGAGGATTTTATTCGTATTTTCGTTCCACCGGAACGATCGGGTTCTCGCTCTTCTTTGCTCGCCTCTTTCCTATTATGCTCGTATTGGCAAGCCATACGGTATAAGCTCGCGGACCATATATCGGTCGTCTTTCATCCCCCCTCCCCGCTATCCTTTCCCCGTTTCTTTTCTCTCTTTCCCTCTCTCGCGTGCGACTAACCGAACAGGTTTTCTTTCGGCTTCGGGGGACTCCTCTCGCCTCGCGAGAGAACACCACTGGGACAACTAGGTACACAACGACGGAACTCTGAAGCGATCTTTGCGTATAATCTTCTCATCCCCTTTACGTTTTTCCCCATCTTGCTCTTCGATCTGAAACCACCGGTCTAATTACGTTTCACAATCGGTCAATCACCTTTAGCTGGCTGATCATTCGCGATCGTGTCTATTGGGTAAACGTTGCTTTGGGACACAAAAAAGGGGCTGAGTAGGAAACCCGAACTTGGTTGACCAGAAGCTTCAAAATTCCGAATCTTAATAGTCCGAAACTACAAATTTCGTAAATGTTTATGAAATTTGTTTGGGTTTGTTTGGGTTTGTTTGGGTTCGTTAGTTTGATTTTAAACCCTTGATTTTAAACGAACCCAAACAAACCCATACTAATTTCGTAAACCTTTACGGAAATTGTAGTTTTTTTATGTAAACTAAATAAATTCAAACAAACCCAAACACATTAATGAACCCAAACAAATTTCGTAAACCTTTACGAAAATTGTAGTTTTTTGTTGTAACCCAAACACACTCAACTCAATTTGGATTTTTAATATATTTTTTTTATTAGTCCATTTCGATGTAATTTTGTTCCTTGAGCACGAATCTACCATTAAATACCCACAAAACTCAAAATTTCCAGGGAAAAATGTCAAACAAATATTCTAGAAAGGTTTTTGCATTTTTACAATTTAATTTTGCACTTTCGTCAAAAACTCGAGCATATTCGTAATTAGCGGAAAATTTCCGATTAGATAGACCCTTTTAAGAGTTTAAAAACGGAAAAAAATATTTTTCAACTTTCCCGGCCACTTTTCCGGAATCTCAAAAATCACGATATTTCAAAAGGTCGTAGGGTGAGCTTCTTATTAGCTACGGAGATTTATTTGGTGGGTTTGGAAAAGGTTTTTGCCTGACTTAAATA
>JAPYZJ010001647.1:0-25909 GCA_030522765.1 Ophioninae sp. B BG-2022a
TTTTTGCCCACCCCTCACACTCTCTCTCCCCCCCCCCCCCCCCCTCTCTCATTCTCTCTCTCTCTCTCTCTCTCTCTCTTTGTCCCTCGTCATCCTCTCTCGACTTTATTCCTGTCTTTTGCCAACAGCAGCAACGACACCATAAGGCCTACCCCAGCTAGGCCTTATGTTGACCGTCCCCGCCCCTGGCACGCTAATTTGTTCGAGTGAAACAATATCGAGTTACTCGCTGATAATATCGCGAGGACACGCACGTGCTACACGGGATTACTTCTGCCTCCGTTGATCGTCCGATGATGTCTTCTCAGTTTCCTTCCTTCCTTCGCTCCTTCCCCCTCGCCCTTCGCTCGCCCCAACTCCTTCTTGCCGTCATTTTGGTTGCTCCTCGCGTGTCAGGTTCATCCTGGACTGTCACCGACTTCTGGTTTCGCGATCTGTCTATCTCGGCCTCCAATCTTCCTTTCCCGGTCACGTCGACGCGATTTTCGTCCTGGTATACGCTTTTGGAAACTTGGCGATTTTTAGGACGCCCCCCGAAATTGCAGGATTTCACGATTCGAAATTCAACGACGTAGATTTTTTTAATTGGATTTTCAAAAACACCTTACGATTCCTTTTTTTTTATAGTTTGAGGTAATGATCATTTACTAGGAATTTTTCTAGTAGTTAAATGTTTAGTAGTTTCTGTTATGAACATTTTTTCAAAACTTTATAGTTTTTCATCTTCTAATCGAAAGGTTATAGTTACAAAAAATACAATGGATTCTTTGAGATAGAATTTCGGACATTATCGCAATTATTCAAAATCAGATTTTCCGGGTTCTTTCTATTCTTTTAGAAACTTGACGATTTTTAGGACGTGCCCCGGAATTACAAGATTCCACGATTCGAAATTCAACGACGTAGACTTTTTTCACCCGCCGATTGGATTTTCAAAAAACCATACAATTAATTTTTTTTTCTCAGTAATTTAGGGTGCTGATAATTTACTAGGCAGTTTCCTAGTAGTTAAATTTTTAGTAGTTTGCTTTGGAATTGAAGATTTTGCAAAATTTTAAAGAATTTCATCTTCTAATTAAATGATAATAGTTTTAAAAAATCCGATGGATTCTTTGAGACATTATTTCGGACATTATCACAATTTTTCAAAATCGGGTTTATGAATGAACAAAAAAAATACAATTTATTACGATTGAACAAAATTACAATATTAAAGCTGAAATTAACAACGTTATTATTATATTTATCATTACGCCTTGATGATTCTAAACATATTTATTCAATCAACTATCATTACCAGATAATGATTTATTAATGAACTCATATAGTTCATTAACCTCATATTACCTATTAATGCCACATAACAATTACATACACTATCGCTCAAAAGTTTGGATACACCAGTCGATATTTTGTCCCGCACTTAAAGTTTGATAACTCTGCCAAAAAAAAAGATATTCGAAAATCCAAAGCGGGATTTTAAAGAAGATATATCAGTCTTCAGTTTATTGTATTGAAATATTTTTTTCAATTTTTTTCTACCCGGTACAGATTTTGGTATATGGCCGTTTTTAGGCCTTTTTTCGATCCTCGCGAATCCGGCGCCGAGTCTACAACATTTTTTTGTTTTTTTTTCACTGAGAAAAACTCGAAAGGGTACACAGAAGCTCCATATTACTTTTTTTTTTAATGTTTGCGATTTTTTTTTTGGAGTTATTTCATTTTTTGCTAAAAACGACAAATTTTGCAAAATTGAAAATAACCCAAGAACGATAGGCCTGATATATCTTCTTTAAAATGCCGCTTTGGATTTACGAATATCTTTTTTTTTTGCAGAGTTATCAAACTTTAAGTGCGGGAAAAAATATCGACTGGTGTATCCAAACTTTTGAGCGGCAGTGAAAGTATGAATTAATTTAAAAGTCATTCGTTGATTCCGAATACCTCAATTGTTGTTGTTTTATCCAACAATCAAGCAACCTCGCATCTGAAAATTCCTCATTTGAAGTTGTCCACCAACCGCTAGTCCTGATCTTTGTCTACGTTATCATCTACCGTGACATAAAAAAACACATACAAAAATTGAGGAATGTCGGTTTATCCTTTCGAGCGAAAACCAGTTGATTTGTATAATTCGTAGAACATTTCTCGTCTCTGACGACATTATGTGCTAAAAAATATTTTGTGTTTCACATCCGTTTCGGACTTGGCTAGTCCTCTTCCCTCCTGCCTTTTCCCCACCCTTCCGTTTCTTCCTACACCCGGCTAGCCGGGATTCTGGGTTTCTTTGACAAGCCGACACGCCACCCAGTGCGTTAAATTGGAAGTATATACACACGTACATATATATATATATATATATACAGTCGGGCTCAAAAGTATTTAAAGCCACTTTGTAAGTTTTCCATCCGGGCAAAAAATTAAATATCCCAACAACGAAAAATCGCAATTTTTTTATTTTTTGCAATATAATTTTTGCAATTTTTTATCATACCCGGTACGCCATCCTCAAACTTCCGATATTTTTAACGATTTTTGCACTATGGGAAATCACACGATGTTCTTTGAAAAATAGTAATATTATCATTTACTGAAAAGTTCTTCGAAAAGGACATTGTTAGCTACAGCTTGGTTTTAAAGAAATAATTAACCATTTTTGTCGCCGGGTCATCTAGTGTTTTTTTTTAAATGCAGATTTCACAAATATAACAAAAATCAAATTCAAAAATGCAAATATATCTGGGTTTATACGCTTCAAAACGCCGGTTTTAGATTTTAGGTTTTTTCTTTTTATAGAAAACTTACAGGATACCTAATACTTTTGGGAAACGCTGTATATATCTATATATATATAGTGAGCAAAAAAAGATCGAAATATCTCAAAACGGACGGCAGGGACTGTTGGACAAGATGTACCTGCTTGAAATCCCAACTGAGCCGAGAAAACAGATTCCCCTCCTGTCTGGACGACGTGACATCAATGATGGATCCTCCTCTTCGGCTCTTTCGATCCATCCTCGAGGAAAGGTCCAGCTTGGTCTTTCTTTCTCCCCGTCACTTTATACATAAATGCACGCCTGTTTACCTGCACGTATATCTATGTATTTGCGTATGAATGGAGAAAAGATATTTTTAATTCGTTGTGTCGATGTAACGATGAGTATCGGGACATTCGAGTGATTTCAAGGACGCTCCTTCGGAAACGAAATCGAACTGAACGTGAAAGATGAACGATCGAGATACAACGAGAAACATGAAAGACCGAAGGACTGTCAGATTTCCGAAGATCACTCGAAGTGTCAAAACATCACTGTAATCCGAATTGCTCTTGATCTCTCTCGGGATCACATTCGAGTCTAGTTACGATCTATTTTGCATTTTTCAAAGTTTTCGTTTAACTTAACTTTCTGTGTGTTGCGAAATGGAAAAATGATATTTTGACTAAAAACAAATATATCTACAAAATGTAAAACTTATCATTAAATGAAATCAATTAAATACTAGAAAATAGGAAAAAAATTTGTTAAACAAACTAGCTTTTATTCGATGTACTGAAATATAAGAAAAATTGTTCTACTCTTTTGTATATTAAATATTAAATTAAATAAAATCTTGTCTTTTTTAAACATATTATTTTTGCAATATAAATTACTTGCTGTAAGCATCGTGTTATTTGATATGTGATACATGAATATATTTTGTTGATGGGTTGAGTCCGTGATGACTGGAATGACCGGAAAGTAAAGGGTTTTTGTAAGGGGTTTCGTAAATAGTCGAAAATTCACTCGTCTTCTTTTAATAACTCATTAAAGTTTCAAACGCTAGAAAAACTACGACCAATTATTAACAAAATGTAAGAATTGTACGGCTAGTCGTCATATTAGAAATTCGAATTTATCGAATTCAAGTTTATCGTTTCGATAAATATATTCGATTTCAAATTTATCTTCAGGCAATGTTATAGAGAGGACTTCCAAGTATATTTCCGGCTGGTCCATAGTTGCATATGAGAAAAGTTTGCTCCCAGTTGTCTTTGTTATAGCGAGTAAGACCGCATCCCACATACTCCGTATCGCCCCAGACCAGCTGGGAATAATGACCGTACTCATTTGCCTTGCTGCCGCTGTGTGACAGAAAATCAGAGATAAACAAACAGTCGATCACTATCAATTATTAATCGATAACTGTATAATTCTTTAACAATCTTTAATAATTATTTGTGTCCATACAGAACACAATTTTTATTTTCAAAATGCCATTCGTTTTGGAAAAAAATTATTTCGCATTCAAAAAAATAATCGTTTGTATTATTATTATATCTACACTATCACAAAAGTGAATATTGATTACTTATTATGTTTTTTTATGATTATATCTCTTCGTTACTTCATTACAATTTTTATTCCGATATTTTCATTATTATTTATTATTTTTCGTCTTCATTATTATTGACGATCACAAAAATTAATATTTGTTTATCATAATAATTTTCATTTTTAGTAATATTATCATCATCATTGGTATTTTTCCTAAATTTTTTAGAAATCCAACAATCTAATTTACTCACTCGAAGGACTTGACCATTTCTAGGTTGACGTTCACGACTTCATTATACCAGCTTTGAACCAGATCGCTGAGGCTCGTCGGCACTGTTGAAGTGGTTCCTACCCATGCCCAATTCTGGCCAACGGCAAATCTTGCTGTTCGACAGTCAAAATTGAGTCAAAACTGAGAGACTCAATCTTTGATCGTTAATTGAAGTAAACCCAAACGCCTTATGCCGATTACAATCCTTGATAAGTGAATGCGTGAGATTTTTTCTATTTATCGATCGTCGACTGTGAAAATTTCACGTCATTGGGTCTAGCAGTTTTTGAGAAAAGTTCGAAAAACTTCGATTGAATTTTGTTTTACGAGCAAAAACGAGTGTAACTCTGCCTCAATGATTGAGTTAATTAGCAGCAACGAAACTTACAATCATTGGCAGGATAGTGTTGGAGCAAACACTGATTCGCCCAAGTCTGAGCCCCACTTGCAAGTGTATCATCCCATTGCTAATGACGAAAAAGAAATATTAATTGGCTTACCGACCAGTTTCCGATCATTGACGAAGGCAGAGGGATCTTCTGAAAAATTGTATCTTTCCGAAAGAGATTTCTAGTCGGAGAAATAAGGAAATGGGATTTAAAGGGGTCTTCAAAAAGTCCGCTTTGAAAGCTCAAAACACGGGAACAAAAATTACGAACTGAAAAAAGGAAATTGTAATATTGGCAAGTGACGTATCGTTTAAAAGCTCTTGACGTGCTTGTCTTCGAAATATATTTCATTCCTTCAAATATATCTTCTGTCTGCATGTACGTTTAAAACAAAAAGTCTAATTATCTCTGCCATTTGAAAATGCAATTTTTCATCAAGCCAAAAACACACCCGGCGCTACGAAAATTCAGCGAATTTCTATAAACGGAAGTTTCTTGCACATCGTCCGCTCGGAATTCCAGTCCGAATTTCACTTCCTATATTTAATAATTAATCGGTTGAATAACCGAAATTTTTATTTCGGTTATTTAAACGATTAATTATTAAATTTAGGGCGTACTTACGAGCGTGCGCATGTTAGTCGCGGCAGGTTGAGGTCCTGGATTTCCCCACGTCTCTTTTCCCTGCGCCACGCGCTGTCTCAACTCGTTGTGAGCATTGACAATTTCGGCAACATCGTCCTGAGTGACGCCGGTACTTTGAACGGTACCACAATTAGCACTGCCTTGCCGTAACTGCAACGTCAACATATTAATAGATGAATATTAAAAAACCATCAAAATTATTGAAAACTTTACGAATCCTGATTTAATACTTCATTATTAATCAATAATTCTAAAATAATGAATTCTAAAATCATACAAATAACGGTTCTGAATTAAATTCTTAATTGATATTAAATTATAAATTATCTATAATTCACCTAATAGATATCTAATGTCTAAATTGATATTAAATTCTAAAATAATTAATAATTTTAGAATTTCTTACTTAATAATTTCATAGTTATAAACATTTGGATTCAACCTGGTCACTTATGAGAAAGAGCTTCTGCAGCTATAAATGGTTGCCAAAAGACGTTCCGCCCAATAGTACAATATCTCAATAAATATTTGGTTTTTCTTTGTAAAAACTCAAACGACAGTAGTCTTTTACCTGGGCATCTCCCAAATCGATGAAGCACACAAACAGCCCGAAAATCCACAACTTGGTGTTCATTTTGTGATTGTTTTTACCAAACATAGAGATCCGTCAACGTGTCGCTCGACAAAAAGTGTGTATATTTAAAGAAGAACCCGGCAGTGACTTTATACACGACGGCATGCGGAGAATAATTACAAGTGGTTGTTCCTCATTACTCATATAATCGGAACGGCACGTTTTCCGATAAGCTCAGCTGATACGTCGTGGACGTTAGCTTTTCACGGAAGTGTATCTTCGGATGACGCAAATAAATTACACTGTTGAGTTCGTCACGTTGAAATTTCCGTCAGATAATCTTTTGTGACTATCTTAATTTTATTAATTATATTGATTATATTAATCATATTAATTATATAAATCATATTATATATAATATTTTTTATGGCATTCAGTACAGACGTTTATTAATATATGTAAAAATAAATGTCCAAACGATTGTTCAATCATACTACTTTTTTGGTTATCTTTTTTTAATAACGTCGGTTTGCAGGAAAATGTCAATAAGATTTTTCATTGGGATGAATAATGCATTTTTTTATTTTATCATTATTACACTAATTACCTTTGCCAATTACACCAAACAATTTTTGGTCTTCCTTTCATTGTTTTTTAAAAGTACCAACAAAGCACAAAAAAACAGAAAACAAAAACCGAAAAAGTGGAAAAATAACCCTTCACATATAAGTAGTCGTTTACAGTTGCACATGCTCGAGAGACTATGATAATTTTTCTGAAAATGCCAATTTTGCATATCCAGGATCTGGTATTCGATATAATTTTGCATTTGTGGAAATGTCCATTGGGGCGCGTAGGTATGACGTTTCTTTTTTCCTCGACGCGTCTTCAGGCAGTTTCGTACAATGGTTCCCCCGGATAATTTCCGGCTGGTCCGTAATTGCACACGAGAAAAACTTGTTTCTTATCTTCCTCAGTGCTGTAGTAAATCACGCCGCATCCCACCTTTGTCGACTTGGCCCATACGAGCTGGGTGTAGTGACCGTACAGGTCACGATTGCTGTCACTGTTGATCAGAAAATCAAAGAGGACTTTGAAGGAAATCCGGCAATCATCATCGATTCATAAGTGAATTCTATTTCGATTTGAATCTTGTGCTTATATTTTATTCCTACTCATATATACATTTTTTAAATTCAAACAATAATAAAAAAATGTGGGAACTGTTTAAAAGTATTTAATTGTAAGATGTATCTTTTTAAAATAAATTCATTATTCGTATTATTATTATTATTTTTATTATCACAAATAGGATAACGATGATGATGATGATGATGATGATGATGATTATTATTATTATAATAATCATTAATAAATTAATCATCATCATTACTCATTATTAATAAATTAATAATCATCAAAAATAAATTAATAAAAAAATAAATAGCGATAGATGATAATAATAATTGTCACTAGGATTATCATTATCATTTCCATTATCATCTATTGCTATTTTTTTGCAAGAAAACATCAATGGTGTTTGATGATTTAATAAAAAATTATTTTCGTCCCTAATGACTGTAAAGTATCGGAACCCCCGAGTCATTTTTTACACATTTTAACTTCCAAGTTGAAAATTCAATTTACTTACTCATAGGAAGATACCATGTTGCGATCGACGTTAACGACCTCTTCATACCAAGATTGAACCAATTCCGTGAGATCCTCGCTCTCCGACATGGAAACTTCGGTCCATGCGATATTCTGTCCAACAGCATATGCCGCTGGGGAGTCAAAATTCAGTCTACGTAAAGCTTCAATCCTTGCGTTTCCATCGTGCTTTATTTCGTATCAATTAAAATGGCAGCGAAATAGCAATTATGAATGCAACCTTTGATAAGTGGAAACGTGACGTTTTTTCCTATTTATCGAATATTTGTGTAAGGACTTTTGTGAGGTAATGAGACGTTGACTGTAAAAGTTTCAAGGAATTCGGTCCAGTCGTTTTTGATAATTCGAAAACCTATGGATAGATCTACTTTTGCAAAAAAAAAACAAGAGTAATTCCGCCCCAATATTTCTGAAAATCAGGAGTGACGAAACTTACGAAGATCCCTGCAATCATCGTGTCCGAAAACGCACTGATCAGCCCAGGTCTGAGCAACGCCAGAGAGATCGTTGTCCCATTCCTATCGACAAGAAAGAAAAAGTAATTGGCCAACCGTTCAATATCCGAACGTTCAGAAAGGCAGAGGGATCTTTTGAAAAATTGTTACTTTCCGAAAGAGATTTCTAGACGGAGAAATAAAAAAATGGGATTTATAGAGGTCTTCAAAAGGCCCGCTTTAAAAAAGCTCAAATCATGGGAACATAAATTGTGAGCTGAAAAAAGGAAATTGTAATGTTGGCAAGTGACCTATCGTCTGAAAGCTCTTGACGTTCTTGTCTTCAAAATATATTTCATTCCTTCAAATATATCTTCTATGTCTGCGTGTACGTTTTAAAAAAACGTCCAATTATTTCTGCCATTTGAAAATGCAATTTTTTTCATCAAGCCAGAAACACACCCGGCGATACAAAAATTCAGCGAAATTCCATAAACGGAAGTTTCTTGCACATCGTTCGCTCGTTATTCCAGTACAAATTTCACTTTCTATATTTAATAATTAATCGTCCGAATAACCGAAACAAAAGGGCGTACTTACAACCATGCCCATGTTAGTCGCGGCAGGTTGAGGTCCTGGATTTCCGCGGGTCTCTTTTCCCTGCGCCACTTGCTGTCTCAACTTGTTGTGAGCGTTAATAATTGCATCAACCTCGTCCTGAGTGGGACCCGCCCTAACGACCTGGCCGCACTCGTCACTGGTCGTCAGCCACTGAAACATTAATTGGCAGGAATGATTCATTCAATGATGAAAATTATCAACTCACCTCGTACTTGCAGAGCGTATGTTCCTTTCCCTGACAAGAATCAAGATTGCAGAAGCCTTCTATCCGGGCAGAGCCCAAATCGACCAAAGACGCGATCAATCCAAAAATCCATAGTACGTTGGCCATTTCGCAGTTATTCTTCGACTGAAATACCAAAGTCTTCAAAATTGTCAACCGGTATGACGAAGTGCTGCGACGACGAAAGTATGAAAACGAACACTTCGTCATAGTTATTTATACTAAAAGACGAAACAATTTTCCAATTGCTAAACGACTTCAAAATTGCAGAACGTCACGACTTGCGATAGGTGCACGCTAACGTATTATTTACGCACTTAAAATCACGGAAGTTTATTTTAATGATGTGAATTTTAACGACATGAATTTTAACGACGTTTATTTTAATGGCGTTTATTTTAAAGACGTTTATTTAAAAAACGTGAATTAATGCACGCCTACCAATACAAAAATAGAAACAACTTCCGGTTTCAAATTGTAATATTTTAAGCAATCAAAATCAGTATGTGATACAAAAGAACTGCTTTGATAGTTTAGGAAAATAAAATCTGATCCAATCAGGTGTGATTATCACTCATTTGATTATTACAATATTTTTTCCATCTACCTGTTCGTAAAAATGAACACTTCATTTAAAAGTATTCGAAATACAAAAAAAATCGTTTTTTTTTTTCGAGGCACAAACAATTTTTTTAATTTTCAATAGCCTAACACCTTAAATCGCAGCTTAAGAATAACACCGACCGGGCCATTCCTACAACCAATAAAAATAACCGGTGCTACAAATCAAACGACATTTCACTCGGGCGATTCCTCGAAGTTCGTGTCAAAATCAATCATTATTTTAGGCTGGTTTCCAGGAACTTCCAAAATTAATGACTGACACACGTCAATCGATGACTCGAAATATCTTTTTTTGACTTGGTCGTTTTCACAACGTTCGTGATTTTCACGATGCGGCCATATCGCCAGACGTGCCTTTAACGATCCTCACGGAAAAATAATATTTTATTGTCCAGATTTATGTGCCTCTTAAAACTGTTCAGTTCAAACAGTCCATTCAGCAGGTCTCCAACTGAGCATGGGAAAAACAGTGTCTTTCCAATAATCTCAGCGATAGGTTTTGGAATTTGAAATTCCAGTACTGTTCATGGAACAAGTCCAGATCGTACATGCCTATCATCATCATCATCATTATCATCAATGTTCAAGTCAACATCATCAATATTTAAACCATCATCGTGGATGTTCACCATTGTCATCAAATTTCATCATCATTATGAATATTCAAATGATGGGCATCAATATTCATCATCATCATCATTATCATCATAAATGTTCATCGTTATCATTGATAACGATCGTCGTGATCAATGTTTCCTGTCATGATCGATGTTCGTCACCATCAATGTTTAGACCATCATCGTGGATGTTCGTCATTGTCATCAATATTCATCATCATTATCAATATACAAATCATCATCGTGAATATTTATCTTCATGATCATCAATGTTCATCATCATGATCAAAGTTGATCATCATCATTGATTTTTATCATGATCATCATCTTAATCATGTTCAATATTCATAAACATTCGAACGAGCAGAAAGTTAACCTTCAAGGTACAATTTACATTACAAATTCCATACTTTCTCCCTCCCTTTTCTTTTTTCGCCCCATCACTCGTTTGTCGTTCACATCGCGAGCCAGAAGTCCACACTAAGAAAAAAAATCATTTGCATTAAAAAAAAAAATATATATATATATATATATATATATATATATATGACTGATGCAAATAAATATCTGAACACGGAATGCCACCGATATATGATATTGTTCCAATATTATAAAACATTGTGAAATAGTATTTCGATTTAACAAAAAAATCAATCATTCATTGATTATATTTATACGTTTTGCTGTAGTAAAAAAAACGTTCATTCACTTAGTTATATTTTTATACGAAAAAAAAATTACATTTTATGGCATATTCGATTTGATGTAGTAAGCAAATAACTCATTGAATTGAATTGATTTCGAAAAACGTCTGTTTTTATAAAAACGTAATGTTACGTCTAATAGCATATGCGTTTCCATCTAGTAAAAAAATTATTAATTCAATTAATTATATTTTTGTATGAAATAAAAAAATGTTAAAGTGATTTCTCTTAACTCTTTCATCCATACATCTACAGATGGATTCGATGAGTGATGCATTTAGTATGATTCTATGTACACTTGCAAATATTTATTCGTTGTTGGTTCGAATGAATGCACGCTTTCAAGGGAATTGCCGAAAATATTTTAAAGAAGTTGGCATGTAGTTTTTTGGAACAGAATAAGATCGTCGCCACGTAACGTTTGGTCTAATTTGTTTTCTGCATTTATTTTTCGTAATTGTTACACAAATCGCTTGCGGAATTATCGGTACATAGCTTTATCAGGATAAAGAAATACTTGCGATGAGGGGTGCATGTTCGGACCCCTGTCCCTGAGGTTGATAATTGTCCCTCAATTATGCGAAGGAATCACATATATGCATAGTAGCGTTCAGAAAATGTGTTCTTGTTTTTTACAATCTTAAATAAAAAGTCAGCATTAGAACGATTGTCTACGATAATGAATTCTATTTGCCCAAACTTATAATTAGCATTATCAATGCAAATGACGATGTCTTTTTTATATTTTGTCCCGTTCACGTCAACCCACGATAAGCGTTTACCTGTTCTTATTATATGAGCAGTTAGTATTCTACAATCGTCAAAAGCAGGTATTTCTGATAAATTTTTATAAAATAAGTTCCTTTCTTCAATTCATTTAGGAAAGCCTATATTCGAAATTCATCGATAATTCATTTTCAATTGATGTTTTAGAGCTAAAGTGTGAAGTACCTGACCCATGTAAGACCCAGTGCCCAATAAAGCCCACGTTTTAAATATCCAAAACTACAAAGTCAAACCGATTGAGATCTCATCGTCGAGTCTCTAACTTTGAATAGCCGCAATTGCCATTGCAACCGCCGCGCTGTAGCAAACCCAAACAAATTTGCAGTCGATAGAAGGCAACGCGTGCGATCCCACGTAAGCGTTTATTCAATTTCAACGTACTAAAACTTTCGAAAACAAAAAATGTTTTCAATATTACTTAGTGAATCTTTATTCTAATTACATGTAGTGATTTATCAGCACTATACATGTTGTTATCAAAATTTAAGTTTAAAATTGAAGATTATATATTTTTGATATTGTTTTTGTACGAAGTTACAAGGGGTATGGCCTTATTAGGAACAGTGGTCTTAATAAGGACCAGAAGACGCTTAAAAAAAAAGGTTATAGTTAATAGTGAACATTGTTTTCTGAACCAAAATTATTATTAATATGTTGATTTTTGAATAAATGATTAAATAAACATTTTCGTTTTATTTGAACATTCATAGTTTTTTGTACTTGAAAACAAATAAGGTGGGCCTACATGGGTCAGGTACCTTATTCTTTCGAGTTGAAAATGTATAAATAAAAGAGCAATGTGTATATTTTTATTCCATAGTCTTTAAGCGCTATTATACACGTGTCATATTGATAGCATATTATTTTACATCAAATATATAATTTCTATGAAGATAGATATGATTTAGTCAGATATTTAATGGAGACCGGTACATACAGTTTTCGTTTAACGCAATTGTTTAAAAAATTAAGCCAATATGACTACGATTTAAATGCTTCGTGTATGTGCAAAGACCAACTTTTATTTTCGCATAATTATTTGCCGATTCAGATATACACTTAAAATGTTGGAATCAAAACGACATAGTAATATTTCAATGAATTATGTACTTGAAATCAATATCGGATTTGTTGAAGGCAATAAAATAATCAATTTGATCAATAGCATATTTAAATAAATTACAAGCCAAATTCAATTATTCTTATGTACTTGAATCAATAATATCAATATTATGGATTGAAATACTTTTTTTATTCGGTGCAGAAAACTCATTTCAAACTATATAACTTCTTCGGGATAATTTTTCAAATAGATTCAATAATATTTTGGTTTTGGCTGACAATATATGTATTAAGATGAGAATATTTTTCAATTTTATCGTTTCTTCGAAGTCAATGGCGTCGCGTTTGCCTGCATTGAATTTTCCACATCAATAATTTTTCAATCGAATCAACAATCATTCAATAACACCCAGGTTATTGTATCAATCATTTTTTTTTTCTCAGCTGCAGCTGACCCTAAGGAAGGCCAACGATCGAAAAGACGTAAGTCCGTGACCGATGCTTTCTTCTCGCGTTTCGTCACAATCCCAAAATTCCTTTTTTCTTCTGTAAACGGAAATGCTTATGTACCTGCTCCAAAAAAACGTCAAACGACAATAAAGAAACGTACACTATCCGCCATTATTCAAGTGAATTCGAATCGATGGGATCATCCGAAAGAATTTATATTTATACTTCCTGTCGTTTCCCAAAAGTGATAATTTGACGTTGCACAATTGAGTTTTGGCTTTTTTGCGCCATTATTCAGCGGATATTTTAGGATGAATTTAATGATTATCCGCTTATGGAAGTCTCCTCTATCGACCACCCGAGTGTTTCCGAATAGTTTTCGAATTCCTCTTCGAGCATTCGGCGAATGCCTCTCAATTTCTGTACGAAAAAGAAAAAAAAGTTTTCACGTAATACTTTTTTTTTCCACATTCACTCAGACGTATATTTTTTCCAACTTTTATTGATTTTCATACGTTTCGATACGATTAAATAGACAAAACGATAAACAAAAAACAGTTGGTAAAAATACATTCCTCTAATATTTTTTTCATAACGATGACAATAATTTGGAAATTACGAAAAAAATATTTCAAAACTGAAAACCTCGTTTGTTTTGGTAATCTATCCTTTTTTGTTATCGCATCGTACAGATCCAAAAGGATAAAAAAAAAGTCTTCAAAAGCAAATAGATCAGCGTTTTGAGTTATCTTAATTCGGGTCACTGGGGTACGATTTTCAACCTCGAAAAGTGATCAAAATTTATCTCCAACCATTCGTTGAATATATAAAAAAAATCAATCTTCCGAAATATTTATAAAGATTTCATAATTTTCAAAGGCGATTTCGCCCATCATCTCCTCATCCTGTATCATTATTTATTGTCTCGAAAATACATAACCTTCGTTAATTTACCAATACTATGGAATATTTGCACAGAAAATGGAATTAAATAAAAGCATGTTCAAATTGTTTTTACACCCCCCTAACCCTCACCGTCTCCCCTCACATCTTGCAGATCTCCGACAAAAATCAAGTTCGAAATATTATCACGACTCAATGCTCGGAAGGTACAAGTTCGTGTTTGAAATACGAGTCATAGTTGTATCACTGCCCCCCCCCCCGCCCCTTCCTCGCAGTCCCGTGATAACGAAACGCGTGCAGTGAATATGCAGACCTTGCAGCGACGCGTGTAACTTCATACGTCGCGTTGTGCAATAAAAAAAGGAAACTCAGAGGCAAAAATATTGCATCCAAGAGGGAAGAAAAAGAAAGTCGAAGATAAGGGAGGAGGGTGGCAGGGAGGAAACAAGAAAGAGCACGGGGAGCACCACGGTATAAGGTAGTGTTGAAGGTGGGACAGCAAACTGCTAATTAGGCGCCGATCGCGCGCACACTCAGCCGCTCTGGACTCCGACAGTGGAGCAAGTTCCCCGCAGCTCTTTTCCTCCATCCTTGTTACACACCCACCCATATGCACACATCTGTATACAGGGTGAAACCCTTGGAATTAGCTACTCGAAAATGGAACCGATAATAAACAGGTTCATTTAAAATTGGGCACCTTCTTTTTTAAGGATATTTCATGGAAATAATGGGAAGTCCTAAGGTCATAGCCATGACCTTGGAAAGACAATTCGGGCATTGAGAAAAAGTATCCAAATCGCGGAAAGTTTGAATACCTTTTTTTATGAGTTTTCTTAAAAATTATCTTGACCGAAGTCATAGTTGTGATCTTGGAATGACCTTGACCTCGGAGTCAAGGTCACAGCGATGCGAAGTTATTTTTTTCACGCAATATTGGGAATCGGATTTGGTAAATGTTCTGTTTTTCGAAAAAAGTCACCCTGACGTCTCCCAGGCGACCCTGACCCAGACTCAGCAGAATCAGTTATTTTTCTTGATGCGAGAACCTTGATTGTTTAAAACCGACTATTCGAGACTGAGAACTTTTTGAAATGCTCATTTCTAAGGACCCTTCGACATAAAAACGTTGAACCGTTTCAATGGATTGTTGTTCGAGAATCGTAATTTTTGGAAATGCCACAATTTTTCCCAATGCGTGCAACTTGCCAGAAATTAGTGAAAATGTGGACTTTTTTCGAGAAAGAGGAAAAGAATAATAGCGAGCTTGGAGCGGTCACCCTGTAGATGACGCCCCACGCGCAAACGCAAAGTAAATCGAAACGAAGGTATCGTGAGCGCACGGACTAAGCGAGAGAGTTCGACGCGGACAGTACTAGAATTATTTTCAGCCCGAAGTAGTCAGAGTGAGTGAGCACCAGCGAGGCAAAGCCGCGCGCGATCGCGCAACTATACAATTTCAACTGCGAAGCGAACGTCTCATACGCGAGGCTTCATTACCGGTGGCCGTGTTAATTAGTCGGCGATAGTCGATCGGGCAAAGCCTCAGAGCGGGCAGATCGCGCGCACATTCGCGAAGCAAACTCGTTGTTGTCGTTACTCTCGTAATTCCCGGCTGGGACACAACCGGAGGGCGATGGAAACGACAGTGAAAGAGGGGGAGGAGCAAGAGAGCCCGATGAAAGAAGACGAAGATCTGTGCGGTGGAAACGTGTCCCTTCGCCTGGCTTCAAGTATCAACCTCGATCCCATCCGCGCGGAGAAAATCACAAAAATACCCAATAACATTCGTCCAATTAGTTGAAATGGTAATTTTAGCGATGTTTCTTTGAAACCACGTTGATTCGGTCGTTTTTCTTCGTGGACCCTTTTGTGGAAAGATTCCTCGAACTTTTCATAACTTTTCATAATTACTTGGAACGGGGCTAATTTGTAAAATGGTACCTGAAGGTGCAGATAATAGGTTCTTCATTTGTTACCAATGGTACCTGAAATGTCCTGGTACCTTGAAGTCAAAATAATGGTTCTCCATTTATGAACAATGATACTCGTCCTGGTGCCTAGAGGTCGAGCTAATAGTCATCCAATTGCTACCAATAGTACCTAAATTGTGATGGTACCTGGACGGCGGAGGTACCTAGACGGTACCTAGACGGTCCTCCATTTTCTACCAATGGTGCTCAGAGAGCCAGAAAGTAGTTATTCATTTTATATCAACGATATCTGATGTCTACTGGTACTTAGAGGACCAAGTTTGATATTGTCGATTCAGTACGAGTAATACCTGCGGTCTGGTCAAGGACTGATACATAAATGCCTCGGTAATGCTTCTTCCTGTGGTACCTGAAACGTCCTGGCACGTAACACCTGAAGTGCCCTGATACCTGGATGCCGAAATAATGGTCCTTGCTGTATTACCAAAGATAGCTGAAATGTATTTATGCGCTACTGGTTGTCTTTTTCGTATCTGTAGTACCTAGAGAACCAGGAAGTGGTTCTTCATTTAATATCAACGGTTTCTGATGTGCAATGAGTACATGGAGGACCAACTATTCGATCTACATTTGGTACCAATGATAACTGGAAAACCAGAAAATTATTCTCTAGTCGATACCACATGGTGCAGTATAACGTTATCTGCCCACGAACTATGTAGTTTTCTACCTTTCAACCTTCAACGAGGACTTCTAATGATGGCAGCCCAAAGTGATACCTCGAGTACATTTCCATGAGACTCATCATTTGAAACACGAGTTCCGAAACCACATATCACCTAACCAGCATCTCTTGAAGGTCCCAATTGCACACTCGACCAATTTTGCCCCCATCATATAACATTTTTCACCTGGAATATGAGACATCCAGGAAATAACATCTTTTTCAACGGAACCTTGCCTCGATCCTCTTAATATTTCCAACCGTGATTTTCGAACAAAAAATCGATTAGCCTCGTTGATCCAACAGGAATTCTTGCAACGTCCACTCAATCACAACCGTTGATCAGTAACACTGAAATTAGTCGAAATTGATCGAGACTCGAGTATTCGACGCGCCATTATCTGCAAATTGAAGCAATTTTGACCCCGTTGCAATTCCGGGGAAATCAATAACAACGTAGCACTATTTATTAATCGTAAATCGATGACGGTTGAGGAAGGCGTGGCAATCGAGTCATCTCGTCGCTGTTTGCTTTCTCTCATTCTCCTCTCACTCCGCTTTCGTTCTCTCCCTCTCTCTCTCTCTTTCTCTTCCTGCGCTTCGGAAGCTTCGAGTTATTCGCTTTAATTCATTAAGGCACCGACACCGCCTCGGCAGTCCTGCAGATTACTATGTAAAGTAGCAAAAAGAGGCATTTAGAGTCGGGCTGCAACGTTCGAAGGATAAAGAAGACTGTTAAAGGCGGTTGGCTGTGCGCATGTGTGCAATAAAATATAAAGCGAGGAGCAGCAATGAGAGCGCCTGTTCACGGTGGAATATAAGAGTGGCGTGCGCGGCATCAACAGCACACGTGGGAGACACGCCTACCGACAACCTGCCCCGAGTTTCGCCAAACCCCAACCGCGGCCTCAATTAACATTGGCGAGTCAGAGAGGGATCTTGGCTAGCCTTCTACAGACCGTACCATCACGTACACAAACACACACGGACAATTGCAGACCCAAACGGTGAGTTCAACGTTAATTAACGAAACGGAATGATTCTGGAACGGAGACGAGAGAAGAGAATCCAATGAACCCTCAGCGGATGGTAGATCAGCGATCCTTAAAAAACATCAACCAGAGAAAGGTATGAAAACGAACTAGGGACTGAGTTCAAATGGACGTATAGTGGCACTTATCAACTTGGAGGATTCCGAAGTTCTGATTGTGGAGTTCTGATTGTGGAAATAAGAGCTACTGGCTCCTGATGGACGATTTTCCTGTTGTTTTAGAATTTGCTAGCAAATGTTGGAGAAAGTTCGATCAACGAGAGCCAATTGATGACCTTCCATCAGTTTTTTTGTGGCTGAAGGCTTTTTCGCTGGTAGGAAGCTTGAAGAAGTCGCCCAAGTAGTATTGACTCCAACTCGAATGGATTGGCGCCGTTATGCGGATTTTTCATGATTGATAGGCTGGAGGTGTAAAATATAGACTGGTGGATCCACTAGCCAGAGGTTACAAAGGCTTTTTGAGAATTCGATGAAAAAACTACCACGATTCGTCAATGTAACTGTCTCATTGACAAATAGAAGTTCACGAACGGTTGCCTGATGTCATTTTTCTCACAATTGAAAAATGTCATTAGCTCTATCCGTTCAAAATACCATTTCTAGGTTATGAATTTCCTAAAGAATATGAGACCCTGAGTACGAGGGTTCCATCAGTCGTAAGGGACCGCAACACCTCCCGAGAGCCGCGAAATCGTTTTGTCGTTTTCGTTGGTCAACGGCGTGGCCTGTGAAACAACAGGTTAGCCATAGAACGCGTAAGCCAGTAGGGGACAATCCAAGACACGGGGAGAAAGTTAATGACGTCTTGGTGCTGCTTGGAGCGTCAGTCGATCCTCGAGTCAAACCCACGTTGGACATTTGCAGCACAAAGTGTCTCCAGCGGTCGTAGGTGGATCAACAACTGCACATACCCTTGAAGAGCCCGCTGTCATTGGGAGAACGACAGGATCGTACAGCCTGGTCCTCGTCAATCTGGTTGTGTATTATACAATGAAAACCCTAAAGATTCAGCCTGCGACTCCCTTCGATCCAATGAATGCTGGTGACCCGAGCTCTTCCAGGACACATTCCATTTAAGAGGCCAGCAAGTCCCGGAGAACTCGCGGGCAGTGTTGGAAGGTTGGAAGCTCGGCCACCCGGGATCAGGACTTCAATGAGAATAGTGGGCGATACGCTGTGCCTCTCTTTCTTTCTCTCTCGCTCTCTTTCTCTCCCTCTCTCTCTCTTTCTTTCTCTGCAAGACGTGAATGGAGGTCGTTTACTCGGTATTCACGCCACCGGACAGGCACCACCAAGTTCCATCAGCTCGAGCATAAACACCACTTAATGTTGCTATAGCTGTATACATACGTGGCAAAACCTGCCATTGTGGTAAATTCCACCCAGAACGTTGAATAAAGAACCGCGAGGGTTCCTGGTCTTCAATGGACAGAAGTCTAAAAAGAAATCCGGACAATGGAGAAGTTGCTCACGACAGGTCGTACATGCCACTTCGAACGAAGACGTCTTGTTCTTTTCACCCTCGCTTTTATCTCGTTCTGATTTCTCGTTCACCTTCGACGATTAAGAATAAGACCAATGAAGGGGACTCGCGTCTTCCCAATGAACGTCCACTTGGATATCCGATTGCGAGATTCTCGTTTCAAGGCTCAACCGCGCACCATATTTCGAACAATCGAATCTCCAGTCCAGTTTCTTCATTGTATTGCGCAAATTGGATGATACTGAAAATCCTGACGTTGGAGTCATCCCGATTACCACTCGCACAAATTGTTACCTCTGTACGGGCGGCGTTCGAAGGTTGCTATCTGGATCATGGTGCAGCGCTCGGTAATAGTCGTAACGAAGACCACGTTATGCGCCTGGCCTAAGATCTTCGCGCAGTTTCGAGCTCTGAAGGAAATTCTAGCGTTATTGGCGCATAATCCTCCGCGCGAGTTTGCCTCGATCCCGAATCCGGAAACGCTCGAATGCTTTTTCCACTTCGATTTGCGTTTGCATTTTGCCCAATGGAATCTTTCCGTCTGGTATAAAATGCTCCTGAGAACTGCAGCGTCTGGTTATTTGTTTAGGCACTGGGATCTCAAGGTTCTCCCCTTTATACAACTGGATTCTTAATTACGCGGTTATTTTGTTTCTTTTTGCCAATGTAGAGTTGAACGACTGGATGTTCTTCAAGTTGACATATCAATACAGTTGTACACTGTTTCAACTGATCACGTAGAACCTGAGGAACAGCAGTTTCCGAAAGAACAGTGGCACGTGATAGCTTTCAGCGTTTATGATCAAGGATGTCTTTTGCCCGGCAAGTATGGGTTAAGACCTAAAGTCCATTCTTGTAAACTGCCTGTGTGGTCTTCGAGATCCTACGAAGGACACATTTATAGGTACCCCAACGGGAATTCTCAAGTTAAGAGAGATTCTAAGGTAGCACGGTAACAATTGAATTAAAGGGCTTCCGATGAAATTCATATATCAGGATTACCCGACGATTGGATTTTTTTTCCCGAGAACCGACGATGTGACATATGCGAGGCACGTGGCTTTCTTCTCAAACGTACACGCTCGACACCTTGCTCAAGAACTGCCTCTTTCATTGCATTAGTCTCGGTGAACTCTAGGTGAAAAGAACTTGCTGGTTCACGGTGCACCAGTTTCGATCCGAGGCTTTCTTCTGCCACAAATTAGACGCGGTAGAGCTGGGATCATAATTCAACCATCTTGGGGTCTACAACAAAGAGCCAATGGAGCAGCTTCCCCCCGTCAATTTAATTTAGTTCTCCCGGACGTGAAAAAATCAGCCAGTTTTTTGTCTCGGGAAAAGCCATGTTCGATCTTCAGCAATTGATTTATTACGAGCTGATAGTTGGAGGTATAGAATTAAGTATCGAGTGAGGATCGGTAGGAAGGTTATCTTAGGTTATTTCGCGTTCGGTCGGTGCTTGGCGATCTGCTGGAAACGTTTTGGGATCCAGAACGACAGGTGGGCCACGTGCCACTGACCAGGACCTCCAGTCTCTTCCACGTTGTTTTTCACTCGGTTTTGGGATGAGGTATTCTCAATTAACACTCGAATGTTGGAAAACACAGTATCGGGAGGACCAAAAGAATCCTGGGTGAAGCCTGATGTCCATTTTTTGGAAAGCGACGGTGTCAGCAGGCAACTGGTTCGCTCTTTACTGATCACTTTGTTCGCTACACCGTATCTTGATGATTAAGTATCCCAAAGGAACCCTCTTCGCCATAAGGACTGCCCTTTCTACCCCCGATGACGTTCCATCTTACAGGGGTCCTTTGGGTCCTGGAACGAGTTCTGCCACACGCCATGTGCCAACCGACACTCCCTTTGATGAATCCAGAATGAATGACCAGAAAAGGCCCAATCCAACCATCCGATGGCCAATGTTTTTCCAGGTTGTGATTGAACCGGGCAGATGAGTCCTTGGAGACCCGAGCTGAAATAATGGTGATGAAAGTTCATCAAGTTACGAACTTTCGATCGTGATTATGAAAGAGCACAGTCACGCTGAACGATCCGAGTATCATTCGTCGCAGATCTTCGATTAAACCATGATCGCACAGATCGAAGTAACTACCCAATTGAACTGATCGTCCCGTCATTGAAACGGCGATCATTTATGAGTCTATCGTCAAGAGATTCTCCAATAATCGTTTTTCGTAATCTTCAAACTCGACTTCAAAACGATACCGTCAACCGAATTGATGAAGCCGAACGACTTACGTCACGGCTTGCTCGAGGCAAGTTTGACCACTTTGGAAAATCGTTTTTTTTTTCACGTTCTTAAAAGGTAAATCTAGGGAAAATGTCACGGTACAGGTATCAATGATCAAGTTTTGATTTTTGTATTCAAAAAAGCAGAAGTAATCTTTACATTAAGTAAAGATTAATTCAAATAATTTTTCTAGTAATTTAAGAATAATTTAAGTAATCTTTACATTAATTAAAGACTAAAAAGTTCAATTTGTCATATTCCACGGAAAACTGAACCTTTCATCCACTTTTTTTTCAAATTGGATCATACATCGTCATCGCTTAGTTACCTATTTGCAAAATTCCAGAGCTCATCCGGAAGTGGTCAAAATATCGATTTTCCGTTTTACATCTACCGGAAAGTCAAGTTGAATGAAAGTTTGTAAAAAACCGTTTTTTTTTTCAAAAGCATGAAAATTGGCGAGATGCCCTAAACCGTATCCCTCGTAGCTCGTTCGAAGATAAATCGAGCAGGCCGATAATTACGATCAGAAGTCACCACCTACGGCTCGGTGGAAATGGAAGAGAAAAAAACAAATGGAGAAAGTGAGATAGCTCTTACGCGGACCAGTCGGGCCGGCACTTCACAAACGAAGTTCCGTTCACCCAGCTGTGCGTGGGTGTTGCGGCACCTTACCACTGCTCTACGATCCTCTTCCGCGATGATACATCCATCCAAACTCCTCGCGCCACATGGCGCAATTAAAACCAACACAAAAAGTCCAAATTGAAGACGGCGTCGTTCTCTTTGTGGAACCATCGATTCTCGACCATATGGCATCGACAACGATCGACGAGTCTTTTCTGGAGTCTACCAGTGGCTCGACGATGCATACCCACGAACTGCCGTTTAGAGGACACTGTGAAATTTGATTTTGAGTTAACCAGCTTATTTCTTCATGAATACGTCATCGAAAGTAATTTAACTTTATTCAGAAATTATCACACGATGAAATTCGCAAATTCATGACCTCCAAATTATTCTTCGTATTATTGTGAAATCATTATTTTTTATTCTTGTGAAATCGTTTTTTGTGATTTTTTGTAAAAAAAAACGTTTAATGAAATAATGTCCAGTCATACAAAGCTTTTATTCTCAACCAGCTAACTTTATAATTCTTATATTTTTTTTTAAAGATTTAGCGAAAAAAAAATCCGATAGCAAACATTTTTATTAGACGTCAATTACGTAGCCTAACTTGGAGTATTTCTTTTAGTTTGTCACGGTTTTTCCAAAAACTCAAAATTCCGCAAAGCTTCGTGGAATTTTCGTTCAAAACATTAAAATCGCACAATGTCCAATCATACTAAATTTTCGTAATTAATAAGAAGTGTTGTCATTTTTTTAACCTTCCAATTAATATGACGTCCAGAAGGCCGGAGCCCACAACCTCCTTTTTTGAAACAATTCCACTTGACTCCAAAACCAATTGAACTCGACGAAGAATTTGTGATGAACGTCTTCCCCGAGGAATCCTCCAAGAGTGTCCACCGAAACGTGGGAATTTGTTTAGGAATTGGATCGAGCGACAAAAATTACGAAAATCTCTCTCGAGATATTTTTACCCTCCCCGACACGAGTAACAAAAAAAAAGGAAAAACCAGACTCTGCGATTGAAGTTAAGAAAAATCAGTGTACGTTCCCATGGAAAATGAAAGCCGGAGAAAAATAAAAATCAGAGCAAGGATTACCAAAACCGAGAAAGGCAGAAAAAACAGTCGAGTGAATGGAATAAAAAGGTTTCCTGAATTTTGGGGAAACTCGTTCGATAGTTCGTCGTTGTTGGCTGTGGGAAAACCGAAGGGAAGCAGTGGGAGAGCACCCGAAAAAAAAAAGTGAGACGATACCTGCCCTTGGTCGTTCCAGTACATTATTGTCGAAGGGACAAAGAGTTGGTCACGAGGACGCGATTTTTGAAGACCAAATACACCTTGTGTTACTCCTGACAATGTTCACTCCGAATTTGTGGCTCTCCTCGTCTGTACAGGGACCTAAACGAAATGAATAAGCCGAAGCACCGTACGTCTTCAAAGCGAGAGAAGACATTTTCATCGAAGTGACGAGATCTTTCGTTTATCCACTTTCCTGCATTTCCACCCTTTCGTCCTACCAAGAAATATCTTCTGCCACCTATTTACTCTCCTTTTCAAATCTCTTTGTCCTCTGGAATTTTTTTATAGAAACTGAAAGGTCGTTTTCATTTTTTTGTACGAAGTTACAACGGGAATGGCCTTGTTAGGAACAGTGGTCTGAATAAGGCCTAGAAGACGCTTTTTAAAGAAAAGCTTATAGTTAATAGTGAACACTGTTTTCTGAACCAAAATGATTATTAATATGTTGATCATTGAATAAATGATTAAATAAACATTTTTATTTTATTTCAACATTCATAGTTTTTTTTGTACTTAAAAACAAATAAGATGGGCCGTACATGGGTCAGGTATAGGGCTGCCATTCCATAAACTGTGGGCACCGGACAAAAACTCCCAAAACCCCGGACAATTAGGTAAAAAAATATTTTTACCCCGGACAAGCTTGAAAATAAAAATAAAACACTTTTTTCTTCTTCGGACGCTTTTTCGGATCCTCGCCGGACGTCCCCGGATCCACACCCAAACTAGGAGAAATCCGGGGAAATCCGGATGGATGGCAGCCCTAGTCAGATACTATTATACTATTGTTATACAGATCCAGTTATACTATTATATATATTTTAATATTATATTACTAATATTATAACGTTATAATCAACTGTATTATATTTTCATAATTATGACTATTACCTATAGTAATCTATTATTTATATGATTATATATGTACAGCGAGAGAAGTAAAGAACGAAAGAGAGAGAGAGAATGAAGGACAGAACAAGGATACGATTTAAAATTCCTTCCCGACGGAGTTTGGAGATCTCGCTGTTAGTCAAGTGCGTTCAGCATAGTGTGGACCACGTGGTACGTTGCCATTGCTCCTCGTACACGTTTAAACGTTTCCTTTGGTCGGTGCCGGTGTCATGCGAATTGTAAAAAAAAAAAGGGGATGTAGCAAGACACATACACACGTGTATATATGTATATATCAGAGAGAGAAAGAGAGATTGAGAGAGAGTGCCAGAAAGAATGGAGTCGCGCGCGACAAAGGGTCCGAATCCGCGTAAACCGAAACTTGTCGCACGATAGACGTGCCGAGGCTTGCTCTCACCGCCCGAGCGGTGAAACTTCACAAAGCAACTCCGCGGCGCCGAAGGACCACGAAAAGAGAGAGAAAGAGGGAGACCTCAAGGCGAAAACGAGATTGGCGAACGTTTCCTCGCACCGGTCATTTCAAACTCCGGGGACCGATCGCCATCCGCCATTTTTTTAAATTATAATTATATTGCGATTTTTTGAAATTTTTCCATTTAGCGTGTAATTATTTTTTTAGATTTACCGTGACATTTTTTTTTTAGTATTTTTATGATATTATTTTTTAGGAATTTTGAAACATTATTTTTTTGAGAATTATTGTAGGATAATTTCTGTGCATTTCTGTGAATTGATTTTTTTTAGAAATTTTTGTGAAATAGATTTTGGAATGTCGGTTTTTATTTTTTGAGAAAGAATTCGCTCTTCCCGATCAGCTTTTCCTCTCTGTATAGGCCTTTGGGCCCTTGAGGGGCCCTTGGGAACCCTCTGAGGACCCTCTCCCCTCTCTCTTCATCTTGAAGGGTGACATCCCAGGCTGTGCACCTTCGTAGACGACGGGGAGGCGAGATAACGACGAAAAAGTATCCTGTCAGCGAGATTCGAGAAAAAGTTGCATTGTAAGCGAGACACGACGAAAGATTAGCGAGGGCCCTCGATCGGGGTAGCCCTTTTTCTCCTTTTTTGTCTCTTCTCTCTCTCTCTCTCTCTCTCTCTTGGTTTCCTCGTCTCTGGAGGCGAAACCCATTGAGGTAAAAAGTGTTGAAACGATCGAATTTATTGCAACCACTAAAAGTATGTTTCAACGTGAAGTTTGTTCCCCTTTATAAGGGCTGCTCTACAGGTACCCATCGCGGAAAATTAATGATTAAACGAACCTTGGTGAAGTTCAATCATGATTGTATGAACGCCTCTTCCGCAGAGATCATAGATGTAGTACCCTCCACTTCTCACA
>JAPYZJ010001648.1:0-25900 GCA_030522765.1 Ophioninae sp. B BG-2022a
TAGATGTAATAGATGCCTAGTTGATGCCCTAGACTTCATTTTTATTTTTTTAACACATTTTAAACCTTAAGTGCGTACTCCTAGACCAGGTTACCCTAAGGCATCGGAAGTTGAGTGATCTTTGTTTGGGTTTGTTTGGGTTAGTTTCAAATGTGACTGGCGTTTCGGGAAATTCTCCATATGTCGAGAGTTTGATGGTCTTTCTTGTGATATTTTTGTATATTGTTCTGAATTTTTAGGTTTTAATTTAAATTTTACATTTAATTGTATTTTTTAAAGATTCTCCAGGGATTCGGAGTTGAATAGTCTTTGTCACGAGATATCGCTTTGTTTCTCGTTTTCAATGAAATCCGTTGAGGTCTCGCATAGCTCATTCAAGTTCTACCCACGGAGGAAGGTTTGATTTACCGCTGTCGTGAATACAGAAAGCATAATAGGCCGTAATATATCCGGTAACACTTATATATAAAAACAGATAGATAGCCCTTGTCGTACGTCGGGGAAGCCAGACGTTATAAGTGAATTCATTACGCAACTAAGCCCGGGAAAATGGTTGGGTTTGCGGCATCGACGACCGACGACAGCGATAAGAGTCTCTTGCGAAACGCCTTGCGAATGGGGCTATCGCCACGCTTATGTTCCGAGGCAAAAGTCCGCGCCCTGACGACTAACCACCATTCCTACAACATATTGGTGGGTGGTCTCCGTTCAAAGATGTTTATGGCTCGTGTGTCCTGTGGCATGGTGGCCTCGTCTGAACACCCCACCAACCCCTTGTGGTCACTCGCTCGATCTTCTCTCTTATTTTTTCTTCCCCCTCTCAAGCTACGAGAAATCTTCGCCGGTATCCATCGCGGCTATTGTTTATTGGTTAAATATTCGGAAGTGGCACTCTTGCTGGAATCTGTTCAATTTTATTTTCATTGTTTTTTTTTTGGTTATAAAAAATTATACCAAGTAACGTCATGCCGGTGTATGTCATTGTTTGTCCATGAACGTTCATTTTTATTTATCGCGATGTTGGGTTTGTTTAGGTTTATTCGGGTTGGTTGGCGTTTTTTAGGTTCGTTTGTATTCATTTGGGTCTGTTTGGATTTTTTTGTATTCAGTTGGGTATGTTTGGGTTTATTTGTATTCATTTGAGTATGTTTGGGTTTGTGTGTATTCATTTGAGTATGTTTGGATTTGTTTGGGTTTGTATTCGGCTCGCGAGTCCATACTGAACTAAACGGTCGTCTATCCAAGTTTAATGCAAATTGTGGTTTGTATTCTCCGTTTCATTGGATAACTATCGCGTAACGTTGACTTCGGGGACAATGAGCTACCGTGAGGACTCGGATGACTCGAAAAAATTCACTTTTTCTCGATTATATATATGGAGATAAAGCGCAACGATGTTAATCGATATTATAATCAGTGTATCGTCGCCCGAGGCATCTCCATCCTTTTTCACCAAGTACACCCGGCTAACGGGATACACCGGTTACCCACACATGAGCAAACGCAACACACACGCACGCACACGTGTGACATATACTCGTATTTAATATAGCTCTGTTTTTTTTTGTCATTCTATCTTACCTGGCCGTGACTTCTAATCCGTACAGCGATGGTGAAAAAAAAGAAGAAAAAATCAATTGATCGATCGGGCCTAAGTATCTTTGCTCTAGCTTCGTAATGCGCGTAAATTGGTCGTGAATTTTTTGACTCGACGTGATCCAGGGGGGATCCCTCAGAGGCAAATAAGACGGGAGATTATTCATGGTGGTTCTTGGAAGAAACGAAATCGAGGGAGGGAGGGGGGAGAGAGAGATAAAGTCGAAGCAGTTGCTGAAGGTTTCAGGCGTACTACTCTTCGATTATGAATATTTCGCGATATCAATAATTTCGGACCCCTCGGTCACGAAGCTCACTCGGTTCTTCGTATCCTTCCATTTTTTACTTTTCTTCTCTTTTCGTTTCTTCTCCTTTTTTTTATTTCTTGATTATTATCGCTATTATTCACTTCAAAAGAGCTTCGCCGCAGTTTTTTTTTTTCATATACGTCGCCGGTTGGGATCAAATGATTTATGGCCGTGTAGAAGAACGCGGAGTCTCCGGACTGATTTGCATTCACGTCCCTGTGTGGTATTCACTTTGACTGAGGATTTATAGCGCCTTACCACTGAAGGATTTCTTTCCCTTGGAATTCGGCACTTTTGATGAAAATTCCGAGCGAAATAAGGACTCTATCGATATGACATGCGAATTTCAGGAAAACCGAGGAAACAGCTCAGAGATGTATTTTTGATTTTTGTATCTACAAGCCGTAGAGTAAAGGAAGAAACGTTATTGAAAATCGTTTGACTAGCTTTTTACAAATCCTTTCGTAAAGTCCTTGTCCCTGATCCTGGTTATATTTCTTCCAATGTAGACGGTTGTGTTTGGGTTTGTTTGGGTTTGCGCCTCTACGAGCTCGAGGATTAAATAAGACAAATGGACTGATAATCTATCTTTTTACAAATCCTCTCTTGAAGTCCTTCCACCTGATCCTGCTTATCTGTCTTCCAATATAGACGATTCTGTTTTGGTTTGTTTGGGTTTGTGTCTCTACCAGCTCGAGAAATACGACAAATGGGCTGATAATCTACTTTTTTACAAATCCTTTCTCAAAGACCTTTCACCTGATCCTGCCTATCATCCTACCAATGCGGACAATTCTGTTTGGGTTTGTTTGGGTTTGCGTCGGGTAGATAGAAACTATGTAATTATCAGTGACCGCCCGGGCATTAAAAGAATCGAAACGATGATGAAACGAATGCGAGAGGCAGCTTCCAATTCCAGATGAGGACTGTTTGAATTCTAGTTGCATTGGCTCGCACGTGACAGCACGAATAGTAGAAAACGCCTCTCGCCTTGGCAATGAGGATTTTTCGCCCCGAGCATAACTAATATATCGACTTGTAACGCCACCTTCTCATTCGTTACCTATCTCTCTCCATTCCTCTTCCCTCTCGCTCTCCACCCCTCCGCCCCCTTCCCCTTCCTCCTCCCCCCTCATCGTTATCTCTACCTCTTTCTTCATCATCATCCTCATCGTCGTCTACTCCCTCGCCTCCGCCGGAGACCGTACGTGGGTGTAAAGACTCCGATGCACATGCATCCTTCCACTAAAACTAATTCGAGAAACTCGCATACACGTATTCCCCAGCTCCTTACTCCGTGCGGTGATCTCCGAACGTCGGCGGAGCTTAAATTACTGTGGTCGGTCTTGTGAACGTGAAACACGCTCTGATGCTCCTCTCTCTCTCTCTCTCTCTCTCTCTCTCTCTCTCTTTCGCTCGATCTCTCTGCCTTGCTCTCGAGGAATAAGTGAGGTTATACGTAGGCACGTAGCCTCGCGAAGGACGCGAGAGACTACCAAACCACGGGAGAGAATTATAGCCGGAGCCAATAGCCAATAGATGTCTTCTCGGGAGCAAAGCACATCGGGTGAGTCATTAGGAATTCGCCGGTCTGGAGTGACTCGGAATATCGTACGAATGATGTTTCCATCATTGGATCATAAGGAAAATCAATTATTTCACATTTTTCAATCGTATCATCATTTTTGGTTATTTGAATCGACTGCGGAAGAGGCTTGAAGAATTTTCGGTAGGAGAGATTTTTCAATCATTGGATGTTTCAACCCAAACCAATTTTCACGATTGCACATTCACGATTCAATCAAGATTCAGCCTAAAGGCTTTTGATGATAATAACAACAGAGGAATATTGTTAATTAATTTTTGCTGTCCGAAGGTGCGCAACGTCATTCGTAAGTGTGTGATTGGTGATGAGAGTCAAGGCTAGGTGGAGCGGTTGTTTTCATTAGCTGATTGCTTCTCTACTAGCTGATCTACGTCGGCTAAACGAGGAGTAGCTTTCTTTGAGATAATCTCTATTCTATGACCTAATTCAAGCTAGGTGGCGCTTCTGTCAACTAATCTTTTTTCTATGAGCTGATTTATGTTGGAGTTCGCTTGTATGATATAATTGATCTTATATGAGGTCTAATCTGAGGTTGAGGTCGCTTTTACGAGCTACTCGCTTCTCCATTAGCTAATCTACGTAAACTCTCCTACGTAAACTCATGTAGCTTTGATGAGCAACTCTAAGTTCGATGTAACTTTTATCAGCTTGTTTGGGTGGTTTTCTCTTAGCTGCTACTACTATCTATGGAACCTAATTTAGGGGTCATTTTTATCAGCTCCGTCGTTGTTTGGGTTTGTTTGGGTTTTGCTCGAATTTCTCTTGAGCCACCCGGTATGGAGTACGAAGTGTGGGTAACGCTGACGTAACTACGAGTACGAGAACCAGTGCAGGATTAGCCATATAGCCAGGGGTAGCAAGTTTCTACGAGCCTCCATTCTCCGGGAGCCCCACACCTGGTTAGAATATAAATGAAACTGGAAAATACGCTTTTAAATATTCCGCGTTTAGTACGTAAGCGATTTTCCCAAACAGTTGAAACAAGTGATACTGAATTTTCAATGGAAAGGCTAAATGCAAAGTTTATATAAACTTAAAGTTTGCATCGTTGCGATACAATGAAATTTCTTTTCTCATTTTTTTATTTCCTTAGATATCCATTATTTGGCGAAATTTTTTTTTTCAGATTCCAGGTTATCATAATAAAGATATTAATGATTATTGAGGTACTTTACTTACGATTTTAGTGAAAAAACATAGAGAAATAAAAAAATAATTATTTTTGTTGCGAATTTCAACCTCAAAAGATTATTGGATTCATCGTAGAAAAAAGATAGACTTGATACGTTGCTCCTTTATTTTAACGAAAGTTCATCAAACTTGTGTTTCCCAAATATGGTAACGTTCTTACTCCACGTCGTAATTCATTACCAAAATTGAAACGATGAAAAAACTTTTCTCCAGGGTAAAACCCTACAAATTTTTTTATTTCTCAATCGAATAGAACATAGATTTTCTCTTCAAGATCTTTTTCTAAAATGAAACCATACAAATCTTTTAGTACGAAATTAAAGCCTGCAAAATTATTGTGCATATTTCAAATGTACAAAACTGTATTTTGGAATATTAAAACGTACAAAAAAAGTTGTTTTCCGAATTGAACAATGCAAAAAAATAAATGAAGGTACACGTTTATTGAACGATCTTTAATCAACACGTGACTCGAATCTCCGACTGTTTTCATCCCTAAATTCGTTAATTTCGGATCGAGAAAAATTGCTTTATAAAAGTATCGTAAGATTTTGAATCCTGAATAGGACGGAGGGGCTAATGACTCGCCGCAGGCTCCGCGGCCTCTTAATCCAGCACTGACGGTAAATACGGCAAAGAGGTGAGGGAAGGGGGTCTTTGGGGTTGGCTATTGGGTTCACGTACACATGACTCGGTGTCCCTATCTCCATGTGAAAGTCCCTTTCCCTCCTGCCTCACGATCTTTGAGCTCGCATGTGAAAGAGGTCCCGATGAAAAAGCAGAGCCACGGTGAGAGGTGAGAGAAAGAGGTGGCGGAGAGTGGCTAGGGAGAGGCCGGGAGCGCAAAAGGAGAATCTTAAACAGATACCGAGGCCTCGGAGAAAAGATATCGATGCTCTATCGACCTTTCCCTTACCTCGCCCATATACGTATATATTAGAGGTTAGGTATCGATTTATTGTTGTTCCTAACGTTACGACAGTCACCCGGAAGGCGAGCCGATCGAACCAGCACGCCCCGGCTATTTATTCATGCGCTCTTAAACCACCTATCGAACACACTTGCACACCCTGCGCTCTCTCTCTCTCTCTCTCTCTCTCGCAATGTTGCTACCACACCGCGTATCCTAACACTCGGATGAATGATGCCGCGATTGAGTAGATGGCAAAAGCCAGCCGCGCAGAGCCGAGATTATTCCCCGCGTGGGAATCGGAAATCGGTTTCGGCCTGAGTTCGTTTGTCGGTTGAAGTTGGCCAACGGCCTTCAACCTCCGTTGGTTCCTCGCTCGGTGTCCTTCAACATCCACTCGCCCCAACCCTTCGGACTTAAATTGCTCTTCCTTTTTTTGCTTTTTTTTCGGATCGTCGATGAAATCTACGAACGGATCCCTTGCAACACTCTTCAGTCGAAAATTCCATCAGCAGGAATGTGGAATTTTTTCAATACGATTTGCACTTTCGATTGTGAGCATTTTTATTTTACCGAAGTTTAGTCGATAAAATGATTCGTTTTTAGTTATTGGATATTTATTTAAATCTAATGCTAAATTGCATTTTCTTGTTTTATTTTTTTATTCTATTGATTTTAGTGAATAATTATTTTTGTTTAAATCGCGGCTGAATTTTATGGCGAATGATTTTATCGAATTAATTTTATTGAAATCGTGTATAGAAAATTCAATGAAAGACACTAGATGGATGACCTTATTTGGGTTAACGTAGAATAAACTTGCCCTTCCAGTTTCTAAAGCTTAATGAGATAAAATTAATTTCTATTTTCTATTCGGAACTTCAGAACTTCTAAAATTAATTGAGAGTAAATTCATTTTCATTTTCTATTCGGTACTTCAGACCTTCAGATAATAAGGGGTTGTCTAAAAAAGTATTGAAAAAAAATTCATGTTTATATCTTCTTTTTGTAACTTCAGAATTCCCAGTTGCCATTATTAAAGAGACACAAAAAAAAAACGATTGCAAGGGCAAGCATATTTGATAACAGTATCAAATAACGTCCCCCCTTGTAGTGGCTTTGAAAAAAAGTAATGTTTTCCTCCCGAAACATAGCCAATCAAAATTACAAACGGATCGTTTGCAACATTGTCGAGTCGAAGATTGGATCATCAGGATGCAAAAAAACTGTGGGAGTTGAGGTAAGGTTGGGGGGGGGGGTGTGCAAAAACCTCGGTTGAAATACCAGACGTGGGGGGTTGAGATGTAGGTTCAAGTACCACAATCTGCCGAGTCTCCGGCCTTCGCAATGGAATAATAAAATTTTATTGGCACGGGAATTGCTCGAGCGTAACCGTCACGAAGCTTAGGGACTTCTGACCGCACGAGTCATCACCTTTATGCGCCTCTATATACGAGACACGTACTTGGCTTTCGATGAAACGAAAACAAAAAAAAAAAAAAAAAGAAAACGAAAACAAAAAAAAACAGGATAGTAGTGCCTCGGTTGAACCGCTTCGTCGTGGATGCGCCGTGTACCTAGCGTGGCTAATAAACACGTAGGTAATCATGCCGTTTGCATCGTGAAGCGGTGAAGGGATGAAGAGCTCCGCTCCGAGCGAGAATGAGATTAGAGGCAACGGGATGAAAAAAAAAGAAAAAATACGTGTATATGTATACATTCAAGCACGTAAATTAGCCGATATGGTGCATGATCCGAAGGTCAGATGATCAGCAACAACCTGTAGGATCAGCCTACTTCGTTATCCCATTCTGATCCCGATTTATATGGCCTTATCAACTCTCGAAGGAGAAACGAGGAAACGTCATAATTCACGAGAGATTATCCACAATTGATTATCATCTTGGTTAAACTGAGACATCTTGGATGTGTACTTTCGAATGGGCCCTGCGTTATCCTTTTTTTCCACGAGAACTCAATCCCCCGGTAGTCTCGTTTGGAGGTTTCTTATCTCCTCGATCAAGTGTTTTTACCGATGTCATTCAAACGTCCTTCAGTATTTATGGACTGAGGATGAACCAGGTATCGTCGAGTTTCCAGTTGACACGCATGAGGACATCCACGTACTTTCCAACGTCTGAAAACGAGGTATCGCCGATAGCTCGAAGTACGATAGTTATGAAGTACAAAAGGTAATCTTTTTTTATTTCCTAGATTTTGGTACACTTTGCAAACATATTCTTCTCGCCATTGGATTCTGGATTCATAAATTATGACGTCAAATAATAATCCAGGGATATGCCTGTTTGTCGAATGAAATTTGGGCTAATGCAACGTCATTAATTTTCGTTGCGTTCCAACGTTGCCAACAATCTCATTACGATATCCCTTCAACCTGATGACCAATCTTTGCTTCGTCATTATTAATGAATCATTTTCCTTCTTTCTTGAACTATCAACTCCGAAGTGACAAGCATTGGGTCTGTGGACTCATACACTGCACGTATTTTTCTATCCTCATTACTCGGTACTTTTACGAAGTATTTACCGATACGGTGCTGCACTGGTGTATCCATTTTAATTGCAGGTCGATTAACGGCGACCTTCGCGTAAATAGAGAGAGGGGGAGGTAGAGAAAGAGAAAGAGAGAGAGAGAGAGAGAGCGAGAGGGAGAGAGAGGAGTAAAGGTGAAGTGCAGTTTGTACCATGTATGTGGGTGTACACGTGTTTATCTGCATTGTCTTCTTGGCAACGCACAGTGCACAATGCCTCTATGCAAGTTCGTAACCCATGAAAGGGAGGGAGAGAGATAAAGAGAGAGAGAGAGGGGGGGAAGAGAGTTCACAGGATGCGGGAAACGTTAGATTAGAGTTGCTAGTGCGGTTTACCTGGAGCCTATATGAAGTGAAAAAAAGGAGGTAAGATGGGCCGATACTGTTCGTAGGGCACACCCACAGCAACTACTCGATACCTACCGACGTTTCCCGGTTCTTTATCATTGATTATCCGGCGTACGGTTTCTTTTCTGTTAACCCTGACGAGGAAAGCTATCTAGTAATATTATGTACCTCGATGTTCGAGGATCGAGGCTTCCGCTGAGAAAGTTTGCTGTAGACTTCGACGCTGCATCACCATCATCATCATCATCATTATCATCATTGCTACCCATAGCCTTCATCATCATCATCGTCTTCGGAGCAACAGGCTTGCATCATCTCGATTGCAAGAATAATACTTTCCGTTGCTCTCTTTTTACTCGCGAACGGACGTATCGCGTGGACACGTCGAATAATTATACAGCACTGTACGTGCGGAGAACTCTGATTTTGTTCGTTTATTAATTAAGTTGAAATTTCAATAGAAGAGGTAGCATTTTTGGAAACTAGACTTCGTTGATTCCTTCCGGAGCTATTAGGTTGAAGAAGACTATGGATATAGAAATATCCTTTGGCCTGGTCGGAGAGAAGCTTGTCATTGATTTTCTGGAAAGGAGCAACTCAAACAAGACCATACAAGATCAAGCAAGCCCTAGTAGTCGTATGTTAACTCGGGGTGATGTGTCGAGTACTTTCGCAAAGCGTAGATTCTATTTGGTGTAGCAAAGCGGACTTGAGAATGAGGTCTCGTTGGAGGCATGTGATTTGGGTCGAGTCATTGCGACAATGCGCTTTGTGTCGCGCGAAAAGTGGTACCGCAGGTTCCACTTTTCTCCCTGTCGGTATCTGGCTCTTCTCTCTTCTTACTCTCGTCTAGACATTCCGAATTCGAAAGTCGATACGTAGCTTGGATAACGCTGGAAAAGCTATGCTGGCGTAGTGGCATTAGCGGACCGTGATCCTTCATCTTTTTTTGTCTGAACTGAGCACCGCATTGATCAATCAATCATCACACTTTAAAGGTGTCATCAAGCCGATCTCCAAGGTAGTCGATTAGGTTTGTTAGGGTTCGTTAGTTTGGCTACTCTGGCTCACCGAAGTTAGCTGGCAACCTCCTTCATCTCAGTTTTGTCTTTTCTTTGTTATTCGTTAATCATCTTATTGTCGAAACGAAGGGACCTCAATCGATCAATCTTCACACCTTCAAACACGTCGTCAGGAATATACTTCGAGCCAATTGGCAATTGCGTAACTCCGGTGGTTGGTGTAATTCCGCAGCGGCAGTGTGTACCAATTAATCGGCGTAGCCGTGCAGTTGCCTGAAAGTACGTTTGAGAGTTATCCTTGTCTAACCGAGGGGATTCCGAGGTTGAGAATCGAGCACGCCGAGCCGACGACATGCACACAACAGGCGATAGGTTAGTCTTCCTGTACTCATTAGGCAGCGTTTATCTTGAAAGAGAGCTACGAAGAGCAAGAGAGAGAGAGAGAGAGAGAGAGAGAGAGAGGAAGGGGGTAGAGCGCGACGGGTTAAACGATTCCGTGCGATCCTCTTGGCGGAAGGATCGATCGGCTGTACCGCTACATATACTCGTTTGCTATCGTGATACAGACACAAATGTGCATGTACGTAGCGGTACGCATACCAAGGACAACGATGGATGACTGAGAAAAGAACATCGCGCAAGGCCCACTAGCGTCCAACGACCCTTGGACACAGGCGACCGCGTAGACTTCGGTCGTCACGACGCATTTCCGGTGAGAAAGCACCGTAATGTATATATACGTGTTTAGTAACGAGATCATGAGACCGGAAGCATCCCGAACGTGTCGGGGTCTTCCTCATCGATCCCTTCGTTTCTCATCATCCGTTGGATCTGCTGATGAAAAACTGGATCTATTGAGGATTTGCCTTGTTAAAGGATGATCGTCTAATTCTAGAGCTGCTTCTCTCGGTTTCCCGATTACGTGGGACAGCCAGAAGCTGTGATTGGGATCACGTGATATGATCGGAATGTCAGGATCTTAAGGAGAATCGAGGAGATGATCTTTTCGTTGCCTGCGGAAGTTCAAAGTTCGACCGTTAGATGGCTCAATTCTTCGGTTAGGTACTTTCGAAAACTTTCGAATGGAATGGCGAGGTGTATTACGCGGGCTCCCGTTTTGACCCGCCACCGAGAAAGGCGCAGGGTCCATTCGAAATAGTTAACTATTTTTCACTCTTCGCGTATTCGATTTTTTGAAATTCAGTCCATACTTCCCAGTGGGATGTTGAATCGAAGTAATTTTACTCTCATGTCTGCGGCCATTTTTTGTTTTTTCTATAGACATTCATCAATCGACCGCGAACCGTTAGATGTACCTGTTTAGATCCGTGTTACTCTTAGAAGAGATCCCGACAATACGCATTCTTACGGATTATCGTGTCGACCCGTGCGTGTCTAATTTCAGATGGGAATCATGTTTTTCCAACTTTGTTCCGGGTGGGGAAGAATATCGGATGGAAATGTGCTATGTTCACGGTGCTACCTATTTGGGTGTGATGAGAGGAATCAAAGAATAGTTACCGTCCTGAAGCGTAGATTTCAGGAAAAAAAGATATCGAAACGTATAATCAATGGTGACGAAGATACGAACATTTTGATTCGCACGTGCTCTTCTATCGATCTTGGCCACGTTGCGAATCGCCCTTTTGTTTTCATCCGGTTCGATGTTTTCTCACTTGTCCAATGCGCATTCACTCGGTGGAGTTGTTCGGTCTATGTTATGCAGCAGGTAGAGCCAGTTTTCTTGACTTCCTTGTGCCGACACAAGAAAAGGGCTGGCGAGGCCTCTCGTCAAGAAGGACCGAGAAGGATTGAAGAAGGAAACGTTGCCAACAAAGTGCGAGTGCCAGACAAATCGAGAGAGAATCTCTGCGGGAAGTTTTCCATGCTTCGACTAGCGTGAAATGCACGCATCCCCCTTGCCTAGCTCACTCAAAGTGAAGAAAGTACAAGTATGAGAAAGAGAAGGTGAGACGGGAGAGAAGAAAAGATGGTTTGCAAACTCTCGATGATGGAGGGAACGAGGAAGGTAGTAGCGAAAAATTCTAGAGGCCTTCGACTACTCTTTCAGTATTTTCAGCGATCATGAAAATGTATTCAGTGCCAGGAATACGTAGAGTATTCCGAGATTTGCGTTTCTTCATTGTAGGATGAAAGACCGTGATATTTCGAGGCGAAAAGTCCTTGCACGTTTTTTTGTCCGACCCACCGTTCTTCAGATATCGATTAATACGAGAAATCCAATCCGGCGCATCGAACCAGTGGTGGGGGCTCGATGTGGGAGCGCCACGCCCCACCCACTCGCATCAGATAGGTTGGGGAGTAGGTGGGGAGCACACCAGCGCATCCGATTGGCTATCACTGTTCAATTGATATCTCGGGAACGGTACACTGGAGAGAAAAACGGATAAGGACTTTTCGCTTCGTAATTTCAAGATCTAGCGATTTCGCAAGAAAAAAATCTGCGTTGTCTTTTTTTCAGACTCCGAACGTACGAATATATATGTATATACGTCGAATAGTGCATTTCGCTTGATTGCCTTCGCCCATTCTTGTTCTCCGAAGAAAGTAACAGTGCATAAAGTCGCGGTTTATCGGCCCCTGGGACCGTCGGGTGCGTGCGCACCTTCGTTCGTGCGGACCTTCGATTACAGGCTGCAGAGGCAGAGTTCTCGCTCTGGGGCCCAGCACAACGGGGGCCCCAGCGGCTAACCGAAGGGAATAAAGGTCCTAGTCAGACGTAAGCCCGCATAAGTGGCCCGAGACCATCAGAGAAGGTCGATGCACTTGGTCGTACGGTTTGCTCCCCGGCTCTTGTGTAGTTCCGGCCCGGCGAACTTCACCATGAGGGTACCAGGACCCTCATTCTCCTCTCCATACGAGACACTCGGCCCCTCCTCCCCCTCTTCTCGTTCCGTGCCTCCTCGGCCCTTGTTTTTTTCCCTCTTGACTTTTGGTAACGATCCCATTGTTACTGCGCTCGTTCCTTCGTCTTCGCTGGTTGAACGATGTGCAAAGAAAAAAATAAAAATAAAAATACCTTTACAAAAACTCGGTTGAAAAGGCTTTTGCCTCAACTAATTTCCTTGGAGATTGCGAACGAGTACACCGGTACTCAAGATGGCAACAATTACGTATAATAATAGCCTTGGAGGAATTGAAACTCGTATTTTTCTCTTACACATTCCTCATTTACGATCATCGCCCTCGTGTATTCATATCCGTCTTTATTCCCAAGCAACGAATGTTCTACCCAGATAAACCATTCGAATGAGCCAACGGGGATGTCGAAGCTTTATTCGAAAATTCCACGTTTAAGCTTCACTGGTGCGTAATAAAATGTTATCGCTGGACGTGACGTCCTGTCTTCGTAAGGGAGGCACTGAGGAGGTACCTCGTGCATCATACACGATTGGCTTGTAACGACCAGACAAGCAGCGGGAGTGTGGACGTGTACCAGGGTCGATGGCATAACCGACCCAACGGTAGCTTCCACTGAGCGCACACACACCCGCAATCAAAGCACGTCGTGTCGCCTTCAGTGTATTAGCGCATCTATCCCATCATTTACATCCGCGCTGCGTCCACGCTTTTACCTGTTCCTTGCTGCATGCACTTGCGCGATTCAAAAGTATATGAATCGGGTGACCATTTGTTGGTGGTTGGAACTTTGTGCTGATGCTGTTCTATTGATTACGACTGACGTCAGTGACGATTTTGCTGATCGTGCCAGACGTCCATGAGGAATCTCGATGCAAACTGGATGGCAGCCTTGGCAGTTCTCAATTAATGACGGTTGGAAGACTACCTGTTGCAAAGATAAAAGTTTCTTCCTTTTCCAAGTCGTTAACGCGGATTACATAACTTTATTGCATTCGACTTTTACATCAGTTAGTCGATCCATTCCCCGAATCTCCAAACGATCCTAAATATTTGGGGTATTCGTTAAGTTGACACGATCTTTTTTTTCACCACGAGATCCATTATTGTAAATTTCATCCGGTGTACTCAGAAAAATGTGAATAAATGTCTACTTATATTTATAACATGAATACATTTATTTGATGTGGAACATAGTTTTTATTTAAAAAAAGATTGTTTCTGAGATGCTAATGATGGTTTGGATTTGTTCGGTCACTTTGGAGGTTTGATGATTGCTTGTGTCGGATTTGTTTGGGTTTAAAATGGTTTGTTTACGTTTGTACGTTTGGGTTTCAGAAGGTTTGTTTGATTAGAGAACGAACTTTGGACAAAAAAGGATCACTGGTTGATGGTTATCCGAGTTCGTTTGGGTATGCGCTTGGATGGGTAGCTCATTTCGAAGTCTGGTTTTGACGACACGATAGGACTGTAAGAATGACACTGAAAGGATATTAGAATAGTAAAAAGAAACCAGAATGCCAACGTTAAGTGATCGCTGATTGGAAGGTTCAGCGAGCACCAAGCTCGTACCGTATTTATGCACACGGCTATAGACTGCCACTGATTGCTCTCGCCTCTATCATGAGAATTTATTCATTCATGATGGATGAAAGCTCCTCCGCGAGCATAGAAGAGCGAGCACCGCTCGAATCGTGAACGAAAACGATTTAGCCTGAGTAATAGGAGTTACTCTCTAATCGCGTTGACCTTTCATACGTTTCACTGATGATCCATTCCCCTGCGAATCAAACGAGGCTATAAAAAATAATGTGCTACGGCCTGCAGCCTGTATTGATGTTCCAACTAAAGTTCAACAGCGCATAGTCGTCTATCGGGAATAATATTTAATTTTTACCATTTTTATTTCTTTGCTCGAACCATAATGAAGAATGCCAGAGGACGGCCCAGTGTTTTATGGAATTACCGATGGCTCTATTGACAGGATAAAAAAATGGAGAAAATATTGTTTGGTAAAAATTAAGTAATGTGTTAAGTAAATGGAAGAAAAAAAAGTAAATGAAATTTAGATTTATATTTATCGAAATTTCAGCATCCGGCTTATCAGGTTTGTTTACGTTAGTTTGGGATGTTTGGTTTATTTTTATCGAAATTTTAACATCCGACTTATCAGGTCTGTTTGGGTCAGTTTGGGATGTTTGGTTTATATTTTCGGAAATGTCAACATCGAACCTATCAGGTTTGTTTGGGTTACTTTGAGTCGTTTGGTTTATATTTATAGAAATTTCAACAGCCGGCTTATCAGGTTTGTTTGGGATGTTTGGTTTATATTAATCGAAATTTCAACATGCGGCTAATCAGGTTTTCAAATACTTTGTTTCAACATGTTTATTTTATTTTCATGTACGAGGATAAAATCGACGAAACAAGGACACGAAGATTGTAAAAAATGGACTCAGAACAGAAGAGGACACTCTAATATGAATTTTTTTTGCTCGACGTAGTTTTATCGAGTTTCGTACGGTAGCGCAGCTGTTAGGCCAGCCGAGCAAATTTACCGAGCACCGCTCGGGCGTTTATTCTCCCGATCCACCCGGTGCTCTTATCTTTGCGTATACGGATATGAATATGATGAGAGGTATCCGTGGATACGAGAGAAAGAATGCGTGGGACGAGCTCGTGTTTTCTTTGTTCCTACTTTCTCTCTCTCTCTCTCTCTTCCTCTAGCCTACTCAACTGCACACATACTGCATGTGGTATTGGCGATTATGGTACCCTATGTTCTCTCTTTGGTCGACGTACACACACGCGCGCCCGCTGACACGCACTCTTTCTTTTTTGCCGTAAAATATGCAATGGCGTAGCTAGACGATTATGGTGAGTTTGAGCTCGCGACACACCTACGTTACTTCCCTTCGTGGAGTACTCGGAGTCTCGAAACGTCAACGCACTATTCTCCCCTCGCTGTATAAACGTATTCACTTTGTCACGATAAACACTTACTGCCTGGGTGGTCGGATCAGCCCAAACTATCGGACCCAACATTATGACGGTTCTTGGTGGTCCCTATCGTTCGTTTTCGTCAATGCAGTTGTCGAGTTATCCTCAAGTGTCTTGTCAGCGAGTATAGGGGGGTATCCAATGAGCCTCGGTGACAACAACTCAAATGAGGAGGTTACAATAAGAAAAAAAAAAAACAGATATCCTGATCATTAATCATCGGGAATTGAATTGAAGGAATTGAAAAAAATCACTAAATTCTTGAAAATTTGAGGATTATTTGAAACAGATGTATGGTCACTGACAGAAGTTCCGTTAAGCACACGCCAATTGAATTTTGGATTTGTTTATTATCGAAATTGGGAAGTAAACATTTCTGAGCTCGTTTGGGTTGATGTCGTTGGCGAAAGGAACACATGGAAATGATGACTTCGATTAATCAGCACGAGTAGTTGATGCTATCAGTAAAATGGACTCGATAGTTTTCCAGGAAGTCTTATTCCATGTCTACTGCCACGGCGATGATAATAGTGTCGAAAACGTTGCATTCCGTAATGAGTAGTCTGAAATGATCCTGTAGCCTACAAATATCCGCGAGTGAGGTTTCCAGTCCGGACAATAAAATTATAGGAACGTCGACTGGTGAGAGTAGAAAAAAATGTCGTTCCTCCGGGTCTCTCGGTGAGTTCCGCGTCAATGGGAGAGCCCGTGTGTACGATAATAAGTATGCAAGCGCATTGCCATTGTGTACGCTTGTAGTCGAGGGGTGAAGACGCGGAGTGGAAGACGGAAAAAAAACGAAAAAAGAAAAAAAACGGTAGGAAAAAAAGAATCGTGACGGAGTCGACGTCGACCGCAGGGAGAAGGGTTATCGTTTCGGAGAAAGGTACGTGCTCCTGCTGTTCTTCCTGCTGTTGCCCGGTATGATTTTCTGTTTCCATCGTCTGCCACGCTGTCGCCATTTACAATCGTTGATGCGACCGTGTGTTTCTCTTCCCTTCTCATATCCATACTTCGCCACTCCAACTTTCTCTGTCGTGCATAAAAGTCACTTCTATCAGAGGGCCTGCCACCGTTTGATCTCGACATGATGTGGCGCAAGCAACTTTCGTATTCTGACGAGGAATCGTCCCTTCCATGGCTGGATGGACGTTCTATCAGGATTGCCCATTAATCCGACCTAATCTGAAATTCCGTGGATATCCTCCAGGAGGTTGGATAGCTTCGTCCAGATTAGGTGAACCAATTCGATTTGGGACCGATAACTTGGTTGAATCCAAACGAACCCAAACAATTCGAGTTGGGACCTAGAGGTTGGTTGAACTCAAACAAAACCAAATAGTTTAAGTTAGGACCTAGAGCTTGGTTAAACCCAAACAAACCCAAACAATTCGAGTTGGGACCTAGAGCTTGGTTGAACTTAAACAAACCCAAACAGTTCGAGTTAGGATCTAGAGCGTGGTTTAACCCAAACAAACCCAAACAATTCGAGTTGAGACTTACAGCTTGGTTGAACCCAAACAAACCCAAACACTTCGAGTTAGGCCCTAGACCTTGGTTCCAGATCTGATGATACTACTTTGGCTCTATCAGCATTGGTGCTGATCGAAAAGCTACTGGTCTCAATGATTTATTCCAGATGTACCATCTGTCACATACTTTTCCTTGCAATTCAACGTTCTTCGCTAGCAGACTGATGATCCAAGGCTGGAATTTTCTCACTCGATTCCACCGGTACAGCGAGAATCTGCTCCTGGCTATCATCAATGATCCACGTCATTGAAGCAACATCGAACAACTGCTGGTACGATGATGATGCGTGTATCATTAGAGCTCGGAAGAATCGCAGTTTCCACTCGCTCCCGGGAGATAGTTCACCAGAATTGCGGGAATCTCCGCGATTTCCTCCACAATTGGCGCCTGCCCGACGAATAGGCACGCAACATTGGCGCCCTGCAATATCGATACGTTCAAATTGATGGGGTAGCACTCGCATTGCTGGAAAAATCTGCGCGAGAGAGATATATATGGAGAGAGAGAAAGAGAGATCGAGAGAGAAGGAGAGAGAAAGAAAAGTATACATACATTCATAGGAAACGGTTCGCGCCGCATATGCCCTCAGGGAACAATGACTCTATTCCACTTGGGGCCCTCCAACTGATAGATCCAGAAGTAATAGGTGGTGCATTCAATAAATGTCTTCACGAGTGTGATTGCCGATAAATTCGATAGGCTATAATGAAGCCTGGCAAAGCGTCAGTAGCGATAAAGTGTCGATTCGTCAAATGGCGAGGCTAGCATTTGGATGGTGAGCCGAGAATGAGCGAACGAAGGATAGTTGGACAGCAGTCCAATCACGCGAGCATCAAACAGGCAGACACGCAACCGGCATACGGCTCTTCCGGGATCGGATTACGCACGAGAATGACTTTTTTTCTTTGTTTCTCAAAATCATTTGATTCGATACGTAGGTAATAGAGTTCGATCAAAAGAATGGCTCATTCGATGAAACGAAAAATTGTCTCGAATTCTTCAGGCGAGATCGCGGAGTTGAGGAACTTCGCATCGGGTTCAATTTGCTTGAGGTTGTTTGGGCTCTATTGTTGATCGAGTTTCCAAGTGTTGTCCCTCCTTATAACTTCGGAAAGATAAATCTATTTTGTAAGGTTTTTACATCGGCGGAGCTTCCGAAGCAATTTTAAAGGCTCACCCGTAATCGGGAACGCCATCTTTCGATGTTAGACAGCATTAAAGTTTTGTAGGATTGGTATCCAGTGTCAGTTAGCGGTATTAGAGGTACACAGCAGCCGTACATTTACATTGGCAGTAATCGAGAGACTAGCAGTGACCACTATCATCATTACCTATCCCTCTCGCCCCTGTCCCCTCCTCCAGTCGAAGATACGATCAAACTGGCTGTAATAACAGACAGCAAACGTGGAGATCTCCGGTCTCTACTAGTCGTCACCATGGACATCCTCGTCGTCGTCGTCGTCGTCGTCGCCGCCATCGTAGATGTCGAGTCTCCGAGGGTCGAGGTTCCTCACCATAAACACGTTATACACGGGTTTTCGAAGAGCTTTGAAATACCCTATTTCGTTCTCGTGCATTCTCCCTTCGCACGATGTATCCGAGGGCTCCCTACACGTTTATTAAATTACGCGTAATTATTGGTTCACTGGCAACGTTCACCGCAATCGTCTTAGCATAATTTGAGGGACGGTACGAAAAAGAGCGTTGCCCATAATAGTCTTCCATTTATTCGTTTATTCCGCGATACGTCCAATTGGCTCATTATGCGGAACGCCACTCTTCCTGCCCACAGAAGGAAATCATCGGGGTTATTCTATTCGCGATGAGGCTTCGTACCCCGCTTGGTCTTCTTCTGCTCTCTCTAAGAAAGGGAGAAACGATAGTCCTCGCTTTTTCACAATCCGTTCCTATTATGGATTCGCCGTCATAAACCTTCGACCGTATCATTAACAAAGCGTTATCTCTGGCTTATTAGTTACTGCGCGATCACTAATAACTCCTCTGATCGCATCTTGATGTATAGGGAATGAGAAATCGTACGTAGCCTGGGGACCTGCATATCCAGAAGTAATTCATTCAACTGCTCGACCAGACTTACAATGTTTGCAACTTGACTGCATTCTTTCCTACTCTTCGAAAGTTCACTGTACAGGTTTTCACGTCTAGACCCAATCCGGCTGATGTACATTCCTCGTATCTCCAGAACTTAGTGCCTTTGGGCTTTCTTGTGTTACAGATTCGATTGGACCGAAGGACTCAAGCAGAAAGAGGAGGCGGATAGAGATCTGGAGGTACAAAGTCCGAAGCGGGTTCGAAACGTAATAATCAACGATCTCCGACAATGAGTCTTTGACTAATCAAAATTCGTAGACGGCATCAATGCTGAATCAGATGGAAATGATGCGTACGCTCGAACGGTTATCGCGAGTACGGCTGATGATATTATCAACGTTCGTTAGCGGGAACAGCACTTTCGTGATGACGAAAGCGAACAGTGAGTTTTCCTTGCTAAACCCACACGAGCCTCGCTGATATCCGTCGAGTTAATTTACAATTAGAGTAACGAGTGAACGAGTGATTTGCGATGAAAACTAGATGATAGCGAGATCGAAAGTTCGACGCGAGCGAACACGAAATTACAACGAAAATTAGATGAGCAGTGACAAGAATGCCATAATAATGACCAGATTTTCGTGGTTTTTAATTAAGTCATATACGTTATATGTTTAACTACGTGAGATTTAGACCTACGAATGATTCCACATTCCAGTATCAAGAGTGTCTTATTCAATAGTAACCGCGCACCAATCATTAGTTGTTACTGTGCGACTCGAGTAAATCCTGTCGGTTCGTGATCACCGGGATCATTAGGATCAACGCCAGGACCATGATGTGTACATGTTTCAAGGCCGGCACTTCACAGAAGAACTACTTCGCCCAGCATATCTTTTCGACGATTACAAGCTACTGGTCCAATCCTATGTAACAATGATCATTTATCGAAACTGCTGATTTTTCACTGCCCCGTGTACTTTACTTGAAGAGGACGTTCAGGTTTTCGTAGCTCTGCACAGTCTTCAACATTATAGCCCCTTCGAAGTCTAAGAGAACCAATGTGATACAACAGATGTTTCGAATTACCGAAACTAAAGTATTGGGTTATTCCGTTGTTCAAAGATGGAAGGTAAAAGACGTCTGTCGTCATCGTCATCTATCTCAACGAGGAATAGCGGCCGGATTTTCCTGATGGAAACTTTGGTTGATCAGCTATCGCGTTAGGCTGAAGTGTTGAAAGGCGTAAACGGGGGGAGGAAAATTGTTTGCGTGGAGTATCGTCATTGTAGAGGTTTTTACGACCGCGAACGGAAACTTCGAAGGAAACACGAGCTGAACTCTCGGGACCACCCTTTGGTGACTAGGATTCCCAAACCATATCAACTGTGGTATCTGGACCTAAGTCTCATATGTTTACTTTTTTTTTTTTGTTATTGTTGTGATTACAGACATAGATAAGAAACAAAACACGATAAACTTTTAAGAGTAGAATAGGCTAGCCTTTTTTTCCAATTGCGTGAACAAGAAATGATAAGAGCGGTTGCGTCAGACGAAGAGAGAGAGAGAGGAGGAGAGAGAGGGTAGTTCATCGGATCTTTGATAACGAAGCATCGTACGTAATTCCGGAGATACCGAAACACAATCGAATCATCGTTAAAGGCTGATGGGGAAAATAGCGAGTAGCCGATCTTCCGTGAATTAAGGAAGTAAAGTGAGAGTCAAGTGGCCTTTGGACATCAACTTCTTTCACGGCCATAAAGAGCCAGGAAAGAAATACTATTTATCATGCTGATAAGAAATAATGTTCGTTATTTTTGTTTCGTCATTTTTTTTTTCTAATTTACGGTACACCAGCTGGGTACAGCGAAGACGAAGGAATTAGCGTTTTAAAGTCTGTATGATAGGTCTCGAAGCTTGGATTCCTCGAGAATTTGATCATAGCCGTATTACCGTTGTTTAGTGAGTTTTTCGGACGAAGGCACTCGGTCCCCTTTACGATCGAACTCTCTGCGATATATTGCTGTTATTTTTATTTTATTTTTATTTTTTATTTGGTAATGTCAGCCAATATTCGCAAGGCGATGTTCTGAGGAAGATTATTGCCACGATAACGAAGCAATCCACCAATCATTGTAACCCGTAAACCTTTATCCGTTTTTACTCGGCCTAACTTATGTGAAAAAGGGCTTAGGGCTAAATCACGATCAACCACCATCCGCACTTGTTCAATTTCCCCGATAAGACAATTGATTTATTCGGTTTTCGTGGCAAAGCGCTTCGCAACGTAAGGGTCGAGGATCGCGGTGCCTTCAGCAACTACGATGGTCGACGTTGATCAGTGATCGCAAGAAGGGTAGATTACCATTTTTGTGATTTCACCGACAGTCGTTCGTTTCGTTCTCTCTTTTTTTTTGTTTGTTTTTTATTTTTCTCTTGTCTGTAATACTTTACGTAATGCTTATATAGAATAGCTTAATGTATAACCCCTTAAGAGTGTTTCAATAAATGACTGTGAAATCAGAGAATCGCCTTCTTTTTATCTTCATTGTTATCTATGCGGTGAAAGGGGATTCCGGGCCTGTGGGAGAAGTCTTGTGCTCATGGTAGTCGAGCGGGAACGATTTCTGCATTGCTAAAGAACATTTGTTCAACAGAACTTCTTTACCGGCTGCTGGTTTTCTTATCGACTGGTGGTCCAAACAGGAGAGTCTTCAAGATCCAGCGGACCTTTTTTTACCGACTGCTGGTACTTGGCTTCCTTATTGATTGATGGTAGTCGACTTTTCAACAGTGGAGGACTCAGAATCCACCGGGACTTCTTATCGACTGATGGTAATCGATTTTTTAACGGACGAGTATTCAAGATCCGCCTAAGATTTCCTACCGACAGTTGGTACTGGGGTTTCTAACTACCTGTTGATAATCATTGCTGTTATTCAGAGGCCTTACCAACTGTAGGTATTCGGGATGAGCGGAAAGTTTTTCTCGCTACTTTCCTTGATACCAAAGTTTTGGATTGAGAGCACTTTCTTACCAACGGATGATCAACGGATGGTGTCAAGTGTCTTTACCGACGTGACTTCAGGATCAAATGGAAGAACTCTTTTGCTCGTTATCGTTTGTCGATGCTGCAATTCCAGGTTGCTGATTTTATCCGTTATCGACTGCTGATAACGGCTTGTCGTCTCGTTGCGGCGAGCGATACGAAATTTAAATTCACGATCGAGGAGAAATGACTTGGTTTTACTTCGAAAAGAGAAATATGAGTGGAAAATCGTACACCGGGGTTCTTGTTAATCAATATTTATTGCAACGTTAATAGCTGTAGTAGTTAATTGCTCGTAATTAATAGTCACCTACATTGGGCTTTTCGGCAAAATAAACAACAACAAAGAATGTCTCTTTGCGAAACGTTGTGCAACAATTCCAACGGAGGCTTCGAGCAACATGCGCACAATAATTTTTCGATAATGATTGTATCAATAATTACGATATTCAGTATTTACAGATTACTATACAGATATAACGTGACGTTCGAATGTTTTTTGACGCTTCGCTTACTTTGTGTTTATACGACAAAACGACGGTTTTCACAGTCGCTGCATACAGCCCATTCACACCTCACACTGACATTCAACAATATTACTTCAATACGCGCATCATACCAATTTGAACGCCTTAAGGGTGCCCCGACCCAGCTAAAATTTGATTTCATCAGAATTTCAGGACCCCCAGGAATTTATAAACAATAGTAATATGCGAAGGTATGACAAAATATATGTATATATGTATAAAAAAAAATGCAGAAACTTATTTTCGTTCGGACATTCATTAACAGATATCAATAAAAAATCATTATTTATACTCGTTGTAACAATACATTACTGAAACCAACGTATAAAGTCAAAAAGGCAAAATAATTCGTTTCTTTTACCTTTAACTGTTTATTTTAATTTAAAAAAGCCACACAAAAATAAAAAATAAAAATCGATATTACGAAATTTAAATAAAAGAAAACAGTGAACAACTATAACATAAATGACGATCTTACGAATAACAAAAAAAGAAAAATAATAAATTCAAAAAGTTATCCAATTCCTTTTTCATGGTGCTCCCATTTCGACCGAATGGAAATGACATTTCCAAACATACCTCGGATTTTTTCACCATGTTTGCTTGGTAAAAAAAAACGTTCGAACTTTTCCCTATGCCTGTACACACTTCAATCTTTTTGCATGGCACACAGATGCGCAACGTGTCTTTCAGCTTTGAGTACAAGACGCGCCGTTAAAGCTTTTTTTTTAACTTTTCAACTCCGAATGTTTCCCTTTAACGGTGAAAAACGCGAGGGGACTGCGCAAGCGCAAAACACATTGCACAAGGGGTTTGCTGCGACGTCAATGAATTTTAATGCGACGATGAAAGTCGCATCCACCCCCCCCCCCACCTTCTCATCGTCCCAGGACGACAATACGCTCGACGCGACAGGATACACATATAGATACGTCTATCTGCTCAGAACGGGTAGACGCTCGAGTAGGACGAGTGTGTGACACGGAGAAAGAGCTGAATCGCAGTTAATACGGTGAGCAAGCAATGACGGGGGTCCTCGTAATACGTTTTTGCAGCGTTCCACTGGTCGTGATGCACCGCCGCTTGCTTCTCCCCTGTAATCAGTCAAAAGAGTACGGAACGGAAAGACGCATAACGTGGAAGAGAGAGAAAAGAGAGAGAGAGAGGGAGAGGAGAATGAAGAGAGAAAAAGTGATGCCGCTAGGTGAAGAGCAATTTCCGTTTTTTCTTCTTTTTTTTTGGTTTCATACATATACGTCTCGACCCCCTTCAGGATCCCACCATCTTTTATCGCTGGAACGCAAAGTGCACGCCAGACGGTCATTGTCGAGTTTACGAAGAGCTTTCCGAGCTTTCTCCACTCTTTCCTCCCCCCTCTCCTCCTTCTCCTCGCCGTCTTCTATTTTTTTAATTTTCATTCGCCGTCTCCTCGTTTCGTATTCCGTTCTTCGTCTTCAACTTCACTCGCGCGCAAAACGGAGTGGCAAATTGAAGCCCGATCCCCTCCAGGGAATTCAACCGGTTCACCACTCCATCTGGCAGTTGTTCATTCATTCTTCATCTCACCCGGGATCCAGCAATTTCCTTTGCTCGAAATCTATCTTCCTCTCTCTCTCTCTCTTTCCCGATTTCTTCTCGAGCTTTCCATCCTTTATCTTACTACCCCAGACACAAACGAGTGTCCTCAAAAGGGAGTTTTAAAACTGGTGGAAAATTGAATGGCCGGAGGTGCGGGATCGCGAGGTTGTCCCTAGCTAACTCCCGAGAGGATCCGATGCACGAACGAACCAAAGAATTATAGGGATCAATTTTTTAACTGTCAAAAAAATAGGTTGCCCCACTTGTTGTCTATGCTTTATTCCTCTCGCTATCTTTTTGGAAAGGGACCAACTGTTGTTTCAAGTGTTTCTGCATGCCCTCAAGCTATCCGTGAAAAGCGTTGAACCCTTGGCTGGTGCAAAAACCGCCCTACTTTCAAGCTCGGTTTAACTCGGAAACTGCTTGATGAATTATACAACCAAACGCGCCAGTGAACAGATTTTACGTTAGGTTTCCTTTCTTATTTTATTCACTTTTTAATTTGCAAAGTAATTTTAAAAAATAATTGCACTCCTGGTATACACATTTTTAATAATGTTCATATTTATTGTTATTATTTGTATCACATTGACAAACAAACGCAAACAAACTCCATAATAATTGATTAGTAATACTCTGAATAAAGTAATGATAACTACGATTATTCATTGTTATCATTACTTTATGAATTTTATTATTGACTCGCTATGCCCTGCAACGCTTCGCTGTGGTTGCATGGGTGAGAAATGGGCAACAAAAGACAGCATACGTTTCATTTCAGTTTAATTTTTCAATACTTGTGGGTGAACAATATTTTTTGTTTGTGTTTGTTTTGTTGTATGATGACCCAAACAAACCCAAACAAAAAATTGAAAAATTAAAAAATAAAATATTTAAACAATATCTTGTTATGTTGTAAACTATAACCTATATTTTAAGTTAGGCATCTAGAAGTCGAGCGTTGAAAACCGCATTCAAATCCATGCAGTAGTTTTTGAGTGATGCGCGTACAAACATACAGACAGATAGGCAGACAGACAAAAAATCTAAAAACTGTTGATTTGGCTTCTGTTGCTCTGATAAAGATCCCCCATATCATTTTTTAAAAAATATCTTCAATTTACAGACATCGGTCTGTTACAATTTTATTATGAGTAAAGATTAATTATTGGGGCATTCCACGCGAAGCGGACAAGTAAAAAAAGTCGATGTTTCCGATTTGAGTTATATTTGAGTATGTTTTAGATATCCATGCCCTTGAAAAGTAATTTCAATATTTTTGCAAAATAATACCTAGTTAAGGAGTTAAGGGAATTTGAAATTTTTACTAATCTTTGGGCATGCAGTACTTCAAAGTCGACTACCAAGTCATAAAATTATGGATGAAAATAATTTACCCACTGGATTTATTACTTCATTTAATAAGCTTTATAATTGCATTTTTAAATATGGAAAACAAAAATTTTTTTCTTTTTCAAAAATGAGGTTTCATTTTTTAACTTTGATTTTCACAAAGTTTAACCATCTCGATTTTTTAAATTTTTTTTCCAAAAATAGGTAGTATCGTATAGAATATCCTTGCTAAGTTTCATAATGGGCGTGGAAGTGGAATAGGAGCTAGACTAGAAACACTGCCGACGTGCGGCGCTCCCGCCCCGCGCCGAACCGCGAACGTACGTTTTCTATGCTCGAAAAGAGGACATTCAACAAAACAGATTGTTTTTAAAAAGCAGATTTGAATCGGCAGC